>JAOTON010001270.1:0-262917 GCA_034440635.1 Lepas anatifera
CTGAAGAGCAGGACAGCTGGATTCCCCACGTCGACTTTAGTCTATCCCAAAGATATTGATTATCCGTTTTAACGCGTCCATCCACAGTATAATACAATAAGGTATATCCGTGTTATGGACTACAGTCGGAACAGCGATGTAATTAGGTCGGCAACGGAAAACTGGAACTCATCAGACACGGCACGCCGCGTCCAGACACCTATCTGTGTACGATTCTACCAGCCCTCAGGATTATATTTCCAAAGGATCAGCAGCAAGTACCGGGAGGTGGGCTGCTGCCTCTGCCGCAGATAGCCTGTACCGCACCCCAGGCCTGAGTAGGAGATGGCCTCCCTCCTCACTGGCACCGGGGTGACGGCCGAGTACTCACTGGCCCAGGTACAGTCCCAAGAGGACTCCTACAGTGTGAGGGCGGCTGCTCAGAGCTGGGCTGCTCCAGCTTCTCGAAAATCTGCTGTATCTGCTCAAACAGCGCCATGCCCCTGCGGGCACAGTGAAGGTGTTGCTATTTCTCAGAAGTGGAAGAGAGAACAAATGGTTACGCCCGAGAAAACAACTACCAGCAACTCAAACCGAAAAAATACAACAGGTAAGAAATAACAACTCGGAACATCAGCAAAAAATTATCGGTCATGTATTGCAAATCTTACAATCCTATCCAGCCTACTGGTGAGCAAAAACACGACGGCTTTCCGGAATTCCCACCACTGAAAGAAAAATTTACCTGTCGAACAGCAAACCGCTTAAACTGAACAGGGCCATTCAAGAGGCTCGTTATAGCGGCAGCGTAAAAGAACCAAACAGGAGGATTTCAAACCAGTAAAACATTTCCTACAGATCGTATGTTTGAGCACCATTTGTTCTAACGCGACACACGATATAAACGCGAAAACATATTGCTGATTATTAATCCCACCCGGGTTATTCAAGCGTCGACTCCGACGCAAAAGGTTACAGAGTCTCGGAGCAACATAATATTTTGGTAGCTCAGCGCGCCTTACAGTCTGCGTGTCACGCCCGGGACCTGGTGACAATCCACGGATGGAATTAGAGTCATATACAGCATCTTTGGCGGCACATTCACTTTACGTATCTAACGTCACCTCTGTTGCGGCTCACAACATGCGCCTGACCGAGCGAGCACACGAGTAATGACCCCTCATTTTCGTTAAAAAGGCGCTGGGAAGACGCACATTACAGTTTCGGATGGGATTCCATCCCGGGTGTAACACTCTTCCACTTCCTCAGCTCTGCAGGCGCTGTCATGTAAGCAAAATGGGTTATTGTTGTATCAGCCTGAAAGTAGGTGCCGCCCTGGAACTTGAACATAAAAACCCTTTGCAAACAAAGGTTTATCACGGGAAATTTATAAACAGAGGAAGCTGGCAGGTTACATATCAAGACTTTCTTCCTTTCCGAAATGCATCCTTATATATTTTTCCCTATAGGAGTTGTAGAAACTTAAAACGTGCTAGAGCCAATTTCTGCTCCAAAACCCCGTAGATCGAAAGTTCCGATTAAACTCCGGTCACTACCATCAACCCCTACTCACCTGTCCTGCATCTCCCTCGAACCTTGCTGTTCCGGAGACGCTCGCACCAGGCGCACTGCGCGAACCCCAGGGTGCAGAAGGCGCGGAAGATGAAGTCGGCCAGCCGGACACAGTTGCCGCTCTCCGAAACCGGGAAAGGCGCTCGATCCAGCGCGAGACCGGGATCCACCAGACCCAGCAGGTACTGGTTACCGCTCTCAGTCTCCCGGGTACGGCCCGTACACACACGCTCCACCCACCTGCCGGCACGGGGAGTGAAGGTAGATACGGCCTGTACACACACGCCTCCCACCCATGCCGGCACGGGAGTGAGGGTAAGGGCACGGCCCGTACACTACTACGCCTCCACCTGCGGGCACGGGGGCTGAGGGGTAGGGATTACGGCCCGTACACACACGCCTCCACCTGCGGGCACGGGGCTGGAAGGGGTAGGAGTACGGCCTGCACACACACGCCTCCACCTACCGGCACAGGGGGTAAGGGTAGGGTGCACGGCCCGTACACACACGCCTCCACCTGCGGTCACGGGGGTAAGGGGGTAGGAAACGGCCGCCCACACACGCCGTCACCTGTGGGCACGGGGGGTGAAGGTGAAAGGGTACGGCCCGTACACACATTGGTAAAGCGTCCACTTGCAGGGGCTGAACTGATCACCAATGACTGACCAGTGATTATTTCTGTATTATTGGACCACAAGTTCCGGAAGTGCAGTTAGTGATATTATTATTGTTATTGTTGTTCTGATATTTTTCTGATATTACTGATGTTCTAGCATATACCGTATCAGATTGTTCTGACCATACCTACGAACAACTAACAAACTTGGCGCTGCGCGGCAAAATTCAAGGCCTCGAAACCCGTCAGGTCCATTGGGGAACAAAGTTACGTCTGAATTAAGGAAAATGTTTGAACACAACACAAGACGGAGGAAGGAGGCGGTCAGGGTGTCACATATTTGATTACATTCCACGGACGCTCTCCTCCACTGTCCGCCTCCCTTCCTGACCGACCGCGCGGATGAATACGATGATTTGGTCATGTACTATTTTCCACAGAGAAGTAAAGAGAGATTCAAAGGGAAAGAGACAATTCCTCTGCACATATAAACTCCAATGTTCGATGCATTTTACGATTGTGTCAGGTATTTTCGAAATCAAAACCGCCCGCCCTATAAAAGCATCAAGACCCCTCATCCTACCTCCGACACCATGTCGCCCTCCCACCACTCCTCACCTTTGCCACACATCGGGTGGCGCGGTCCGTCCGGACCTGGGCCTTGGTGACCTCAGAGGAGGCCTGCTGCAGTCGCTCGGACCGTTCGGACCGCTCTGACCTCTCGGCGGCCGCCGCTGGTCCGGCAGTGAGGTGATCTGTAGCGCCCGGCGGTCTGGAGAGACGCTCCTCCTCGAAACAGGCGCCGCACATGCGCACGTGCTGGGTCAGGTCGTTGTAGACGCCGCGCCAGTAGTGCTGGATGTGTGTCGCGTACATGCGCTTCACACCAAGGTGGATACCTGCAGAGAGCCGTACTGTGAGTGGGCTGTTTAGAAGATTCGAACATGTGTCGCCATATTCGATATCCACGCAGCTCGAACCAGCACCCACTTTGCCGTTAAATTCATTAGCCCATCTGTCATTGTAAAACGAAGGATCATGTAATTCGTTAAGGTTTGTATGCTAGAAAATAAGGCACCTGGCCCCTGTCCACGCCGCGTGGGTTTTTCTGCTTCGCACCGGCTCGCGGTGGCTGGTAGCCAATCGGGGTATCGTACCAGTAGCCGTGCGCAAATTTGTTTTATACTAGGCGCAGTGTAGGCATTCAAGAAATGATAATAGTTGCCCTTTGCAGGTCCGTATGGTATGGTGTGTTTATTTGTGGAAGGATTTTTTTGTAATAAATTACTGCGCGTGTTTTTTTTTAAACAGCACGTGTTTCCAATTAATGGCCTGAAAATTGTGTTTTGAATGGCTATTACGCCACTCCAGATCGCGGAGGGCGGAGGCTGTTGTGTTCATCGGCCTGATCAGCGGACAGCAGAGACCGTGGACAGGCCCACGGACAAAAGCCACACACGTCGGCCGTTTGGTCGGCGGCGTCTCAGCCGCAGGTCAGTATCGTCCGGGCGCGGCGCGGTTCACCGGCGCGTGGCGGCACCTGCCTGTTTGCGGCTCCACGTGGACGCGGGCGATGATCTGCCGCTGCCGCTCCTTATCCAGCACGATCTGGCGCGGGTTCCGACTGCCGTAGTACAGCTCGCCGTCCACCACCTGTCACATACGAGAGTCAACGTCAGCACCTGCCGCATAGGAGAGTGGACGTCGGTATCTGCCGCAGACGAGAGTGGAAGTCAGGACCTGCCACAGACGAGAGTAACCATCAGTTGGTTACTGAACATGGTGCCATACAGCAGGGACATTATGTGAAGTTACTGCTACATGCTGCTGAGACATTCTCCTCCGTCATGGCTGCGTAGGTCTAATGTCATGAACCAGCCTGATGTGAATCCTGACTGTCCTTCCGCAGTTTTAAAGTTACCCCATTTACATACAAACGGTACTTGAAAAACTGGAGGGAAATCGAGATGAGTCGCACGCCACACAAATATAAATCACGTTAGCTGAAAGGCAAGACCAGAGTCACTATCACTGTTTCCAGCATCCCAACTAGCTGTATCGAACTTCCACTTACCGAGTATTCTTTGACTTTCTTCTTGAGACTCTTGACGTTGGCCTCTGACGAGTCCGCCGTGACTCCGGCCACCAGATATCTGTAGATATCCGCGAAGAACTGCACCTCGGGGTCGTTCTGGTTCTCCTCCGTCATGAATGGAATGTCGAGCTGCAGGGTGAGGGGAGGGTTCGTCCACCTCCGGCTGCTGCTGCGGGTGGTGCTCCGGCTCGCTCCTGCTGCTCCTCTTCAGCGGCCGACACCGACAGCTCCACACCCAGCGCGTCCCGGTGGTACGCGTAGTGCCCGCCTGCGGGGAGCAGGGTGAATACGGGGGGAAGCGGCAATGTGGGAGACGACGTGTAAAGGCCGCCAGCCGTGGAGACGAGGTGAAGACCAGGCAAGCGGCAATGTGGAAGACGAAAAGCGAAAATTACGGGAGATACAATTTATAGTGTTACAGGAGGCTTTGGAGTCTGCAACCCTTGTCTGTAAGGGAAACCGACCTTGCTTTCAATTTCGGAATGACATAGCTCTGTTTTGTCTTTTCTACAGAATGCATCTTCTGAACAACTACTAGAAACCACGTCTGGGTTTGTTTTGCCATTCCCCCACCCAGAGCCGCTGGCGCCCTCACCGGTGTCGTCGGGCACTATGGTGACGGCGTGTCCGTCCATGTTGTGGTACTCGGAGCTCAGCACCTGCAGCACCTCCCCGTCCGCGCTCAGCACGCGCACCACCTGACGGCGAGGAGGTCAGACGTCAACGACGACGGATCTACCAAACGCCCGCGTGACACTGGAGTACAACCAGCCGACGCCGACACCGACAGCGATTGCCAGCGAAACAAACCGAGATTGAATAGTAATATGCAAAAACTTCCTTGCGATGATAACAGTAAGCATACGATAGTACAGAATAGAAGAGCATTACGGCTAAGATACAACATGTACAACGGAGTTTCACAGTGCGCGAACAACAGTCACTCGAGCGCACCTTCCAGTCCTTTAAAAAGTCTCGAACCAGGCACTGGAGACTCCCGCAGCAAGAAACATAAATGTGTAATGTGGATCCGATGTAAGCCCCGCTCATCCCCTCTCCCACACGCAGCAGCCAACCAAGTGTGGGCGCCCGCCCAGCTGCACTCCTCGCCTGACCTGCATGGGCGTCTGTGAGATGTGGCTCCAGTCGTGGGCCGACTCGTCCACCAGCTGGACGTCCTGGCGTTCAGCGTCCATGGTCAGCTCGTCAGCGTCCACGTGCAGCTCCACCACCGGCGGCGGCTCCGGCAGCGCCAGCGCGCCGCTGTTCAGCTCCATGGCCGCTCTTCAGCTCCGGTCGGCGCCGGCAGAGGTCACGGCTGCAGCACGGGCAGGAGGCTGGCGGCGGGACGTGACAGTTAGAGGTGGTCAGCTCATGTGTGTAGTTTAGTAAGCCCAAAACTGGACACACGTCTGTCTATTTTGGGTGGTGTTGACAAGTGCTGCACACTTTCAGGATGCATTCCGCCTCCGAGTAAAAGATAGATTTATTACTGCACACACGTCATGACATCATCCACACAGAAGAGGTGGGGCTTTAAAAACAAGCAGGGCGCCACAATGAAGCCATTCACATTTTATTAATCCCATGCAGAAGCAGGCAAAAACTCGCACACATACACAGATAACAAATGACAGTCAATGATACACGCAACTGCCAGACATGCCAGAGTACACACCCAAAACAGGGTGTGAGGAAAAGGACCCTTATATACTTTTGCATCAATTTTTATCACCTTACATTGTAGCACTGATATGGCCAATGCTATTTTTTGTATGCTAAAATGTGTAGCATGCTCGAGAGTTTTGAGTAATTTACACAGCAATCTAGCCAGCCCAATTATTGTGATTGAAAAATCCCAGATAGCAAAGTAGTACCAGGACACGGGCTTACCTGCATAGAGCAATATTCTGCAATTTTTTCCTATAAAAGGAAAATTGCTAGCATATACGATGAGAGTGGCAACGTGTAGTGCAGGGAGGGGGTTCTAAAGTGCCCCCTAAGATCTCAAAACCCAAAAGGTTGGAAAAAGTCGTTGCTGGTGTAGGGGGTGGTGGTCATCTACAACATACCTAAGTTTTATTGACCAAGGTCAATATCTTCAATGTCGAGAAAAGTATTAAAGCTCAAATATGGGTCACGCTGACGCCATGGAATAACATATGCCATGTTGAACAGGGATGCGGAGCCGAGACAATTTTGGACGGCTCCGGCTCCGGCTCCAGTCCGGGGTTATGATTTCGGCTCCGGCTCCGGCTCCGGGTTCAAGTTTCCTAACGGCTCCGGCTCCGGGAAAAATAGTCGGCTCCGACCGGCTCCGGCTCCGGCTCCGGCAATGTACCTATATCCAAAATGTGATCGAAACGTTCTCAAGGGCGTGAAAGCCCATCAGATACAAAGTGACTATGTATTTGTACGAATGAAAAATGGCGACTGGATGAACGAACGCTCCTGACCAGATGCCAAAGGCCAGTGAACCTCAAAACTGGACCAACCTACACTGCAGTGCAGTCGTATGGCAAACTGCACTGCACTGTTATGGCAAACAGAAATATGGGTCAGACATGCCCGCAAACCCACATAAAAAATTAAAGATACAACGATCAAGTAAAACTTGGACAGCCCGCAAAGAAAAACCTCGATGAGCTAACAGCAGGGTCGTTCAATTTTTTTCAGATTCGAACCCACTTTTTCCCATTATATATTCAATTCTAATTTCAATGAGCCACATTCCAAGCGTCTACGACAGCGGGAAAGATCGCCTCGACACGGTTAAAGATTTCATGTTTCGGGCGCAATTGGCCACCGGCGTTGCAGTCCCCCCCTTGTTAAATTGGGATGAAAGGGGTGCATAACCTACCAGTAAAGACAGCCTGGCATGTGCGTGCGTATAAGAGCGGTAGATGGGATTTAACATGCAGGCATCTACTTGTCAGATGTATTTGCAGCGCAATACAAATACATGTTATTCCACAAAGACCTGAAATTAAATTATTCAGCACCCTAGTACTGTAAATCCCGACAGAACAGGAATGCCTTCCGGAGGCAGAACCTTTCTCTAGTAACTAACGCTGGAGAACGTCGTGTGGCAGATGATTCTCCCTATTCTCCTGCGAACTATTTAAGAGCTCTGGTACTGATAAAAGAAGATCCTGTTTCATATTTTTACCCTTTAGGTGGCTCACGAAATCTTCCACCAGCTTCACAACACGTTCTGTGGGACCATTCATGACAGTAAGTTCTGGAATACCTTGGAAACAGGGGAAGCTATACCAGTCACTAGCTTCTCAACGGAGCCATTTCTGGTCAGAATCTTTCAGATTCAGGCGCTCGAATACCATCCAGCTTTCAGGAATGAGAAATTGGGAGAGGGGTTGGTATCGAGCCGAGCTCTTCATAGCGTCTGTCGGAAACTTTAGCCTACCTAACTGAAAGGTGGATGGTTATGCTGTTTAGGCCAGGTACTGCATCACTGCCTTTTTACCTTTAGCATTGTGATTCTTATTTGCTAAGCAGATTATAACTTTCTGGTCACAAATAACAGTTACGTTTGCAGATTGACTTCAGCGTCAATATCGGAGTATTATCTCGAATTGCGCAAGCTGGTTTAAGTGTGGCTGTCAAGAGGGGTTGTCTCCAACAACTGTCTGTTTAGAAGACCCGGAGCTCACCAGCGAGCCATATTATGGAATATAGGACATTTATGACATGAAGTGCGTGCTACTACTGTGTCAGATTCCGTTCATCATTCCAGAAGATAGTTAAAGACAGAATATTATAATTTTTGGAGTTTAACAACGCATCAACTGCTCCAGGTCATATGTCATCAGAGAAGAGAGGGAAATAATTAGCTCGGGCTAGAGCAGGGCGCCAGGTTCTGCCTCTGGGTGGGCTCGAACCCACGACACCCAGCACATAATGAATGTCATTGGCCAAGCCGAGCGCAAGCGCTAACCGACTGAGCCACTAAGAATCCAAAATAGTTCGCGGCTTTCCTTATAAGTGGTTCTAAACCATGCATTTGGGTTCCTCCGTCGTGGATAGTCATCTTTAGAGCCTTCTATGAGCCTCAAAGCTATCCATAAAATGCAATGCAGTGCTTTCATTAAGTTAATATAGAAATCGCCCTGAATGTGCTGAAGTCAATTTGTCATCAGCTGTGGTATCTATGCACAGAAAGTTATATTCTGTCGCGCTGGTGAGAACCACCATCGTGGAGGTAAGGAGCCAGTCGCACAACAATTGGCCAAAACAGCAAACGATTCACATTTGACTAGGGCAGGCTTAAGTTTCCGATAGAGGCTATGAAGAGCTCTGTAAATGGTCGGTACTAAGCCTCAGCTAGCTTGTTACTCCTGACAGCTGGCTGGTATTCGATTGCCTGAATCTGAAATATTCTGACCAGAAATGGCTCCGTTGAGAAGCTGGTATAGCTTCCCCTGTTTCAAGGTATTCCAGAACTTGCTGTCGTGAACGGTCCCACAGAACGTGGAGTGAAGCTGGTGGAAGATTTCGTGAGCCACCTAAAGGATAAAAATATGAAACAGTATCTTCTTTTATCAGTACCAGAGCTCTTAAATAGTTCGCAGAAGAATATGGAGAAGCGCCTGCCTCACGACGTTCTCCAGCGATAGTTACTAGAAAAAGGTTCGCCTCCGGAAGGCATTCGTGTTCTGTCGGGATTTAGAGTACAAGGGTGCTGAATCATTTAATTTCAGGTCTTTTTGTGGAATAACATGTATTTGTATTGCGCTACATATACATCTGACAAGTAAATGCCTGCATGTTAAATCCCATCTACCGCTCTTATACGCACGCACATGCCACGCTGTCTTTACTGGTAGGTTATGCACCCCTTATATTCCAATTTAACAAGGGGAGACTGCAACCCCGGGCGGCCAATAGCGCCCGAAACATGAAATCTTTAACCGTGTCGAGGCGATCTTTCCCGCTGTCGTAGACGCTTGGAATGTAGCTCATTGAAATCAGAATTGAATATATAATGGCAAAAAGTGGGTTCGAGTCTGAAAAGAAAAAAAGTTTGTTTGAACGACCCTAAGTTAACAGTGTTCAACATCGAAAAACACATCAGATAGGCTGATGGCATAATTCCTTTTCGAGAAAAATCGGAACCAACCACCCCTACTGCCCAGGGCCCAGCAGCTGGCTCGCTCACTATGGGGAGGTGGGAGCAAAGATTTTATTGCTCGACAGACCTAGTGTAAACACCTTTTTTAAACAATTTCTTCGGCCTTTGGGGGCCAAAAGATAGTCTGCCCCCTTCCAGGGCTTTGGGTGGGGGGCATGACCGGAATGGCATACCCCTGCGTCTGTCAACAGGGGCGGATGCAGGCCGACGGTATGGGGTAAATCGTGAAAAACATATGGTTTTAAGAAAATCGCCAAAAATTGGGCAGTTTGGGGGGCAAATGCCTTTTTGCTCCCCCTCATGGATCCGCCAGTGTCCGTCAATGCTTTCATTTGTTGCCAATTTCTGTCCATGCTAAATGGCCGGGGCGCATTACTTGCCCGAGAGTGAGACCGTCTACGGAACACCCTAGTTGCAATATTTCATTAATCTCGATATACATAACATATTGCGAAAATGTAATATTTCAGGTGAATAAAGGTGTTTCCATGCGACATCTCACGAGGTAAAATGTGACCATTTCACGTTTGATTTTTGGTAATTTTAGAGCTCTTTGGGAGCCGGAGCCGGACCCTTTCTGACGGCTCCGGCTCCGGCTCCGATCAAAAGTGTTTCGGCGGCTCCGGCTCCGGCTCCGATCAAAAGTGTTTCGGCGGCTCCGGCTCCGGCTCCGGGCAAAATGGTCGGCTCCGACCGGCTCCGGCTCCGGCTCCGCATCCCCGATGTTGAACAGTGCCATCTGACCGGGATACTGGGGTCAACGGCCTTGACCTGTGACTGACCTTCACATGAGTGAATTTGGCATATGGCCCAATTATATGACATCCCCACTTGGTATACAATGCAGTTGAACAGGTGCGGCCGTGCGACCGTGGAGGTCTCCAAATATGGGTCTGACTTTGAAGTCTATAAATAAAAAATACAGACCAATTTTTTGCAATTTTTTTCTTCCATCGATGCACTCATGGATTCTCTGAAATGTAGTCAAGTGGCGTTTTCCGGCAGCAAACGGTTCTCCGGAGTCCGGACATCTAGGAAAAATAGGGGTGGGGCACTTTATGACCCCCTCCACTGTGCCTGTTAAATTAGGTAGCTCTTTTTCTATCTGCCCTACCAATGTGCCAATCGGAAGGGTGCTGGGTGGAGAACGACATCCAGAAAACCTCAATTTTCCACTAGTTCTGTATTATTTTTCCCTAATTTTCCACTAACTTATCAAATAGTTTTTAAACACATTACAATAATCAGGGTGCAAATGATTTCCTTTAATGCATGGTAGTACAGCAACTTGGATGAACAAATTATCTCTACACTTTAAAAGAATGGTTCAAATAAGGGTTTTAAATGACTTTTACAATATTGTAGCTTTTTTTATTTTCAACTTGCCAATTATACTTTCCAATATAAATTTTACATTCAGCATCCTAGCACAAAACCAGCTTTGGGACACTGCCCTAATGATCTCACAAGTGGTACTGAAAAGCCACATCAAGATTTAAGACTGGATAAGGTTTAAAACAACGATCATGACATTCAAGGCAAAGTGTGGTAAAGCAGCTTTAGACATTTTTATTTCATTATTACATTTTAATGTATTAAATTATTACATTATTTTATGCAAAGTAATGTATTCAAATACATTTTAACCTTGAATTTGACTGATTTAATAGCCTCCCGCATACATGCCATTTTCAATACAAAATATTGTTTATTTTTATCCGGACCAGCCCAAAATTATAGCCAGTAAGGAGCCCTGTGACAATATCTGACAATATGTGACAATATAATGACAATACCAAGTTTGAGCACTTCTTAAAACCCTAGTCAGCAGAATAAGGAAGGTTTTATAATATTTCATTGGGGCAGCTCTACCAGTCCCAGGCAGCTTTTGCCCATATTTGGGGAAGGACTGACCCACTGGGACAGACCCAAAGGCATTGGAAAAAGAGAAGACAAATAGCTTCTTTCTCTTAGTGGCCTAACTACTGTATACGATGACAATTTAAGTACCAGAGGGAAGATAAGTCTGCCTCAGCAACAAAATTTGTTCCCCAGTTGGAGCCAGGTTTCAGCTACCCCAATTACCCTGAAAAGAAACCAGTATTGGTGAAGCAGATGTCACAGGAACATGCCAGATCGTCACCTTGGGAAATGTTTTCAAAATTTCCCCAGATTTACCTTGGGAAATGTTTTAAAAATATCCACATATTCTGCAAGAAAATCCCTAGAGGCAAAACAGAGGGAAGGAGGGTGAGTTTGAGTAGTGTAAAGTGGTACCCAGAGGCACACTCAGATTCTAGAAAGAGGGGTGATATCCCCAGACTAGGAAATAGGGACCAAGGGCATACTCAACTCAACTGACCTGACCTGACCTAACCTAACCTCTGTGCAAAAACTCCCCATTTCTAGCAGTCTGAGCACCCCACTGATCATGTGGGTGCGTCCAGTGGGTGGGATCACACATTATCACATCGAGACTTTCTTCAGAATATGGGGATATTTTGACAACATTTCCCAAGCTGACAATCTGGCATGTTCCTGTGACATCTGCTTCACCATTACCAAGAACCCTACCATGTTCTGTGCAGTGGTCCAGCACCAAAACACCTACCAAACTAATGCCCTTTATCCCTTCTTTAAGCAAGGACAAAGGCGGAAACACTTAATGGTTTTAATACCAATTGAGCCTGCTTTTCCTATTATTTCCCAATTCCTGAAAAGGGTAGATAACTCTGCTAGGTCTTCGGTACTGCTAGGGGAGACGTCTCACCTTTGCCAGATAGAGACATTGGGTTTTGCGTGGAGCCAAAAAATCCCAAGATTTCTAAATTTCCCCAGATTCCCGGGATCTCCCCATGAGAAGCTTGGGCGAGGGATTCTTGGTATGGGCGTCGAAAGCGGGGGAGGGGGGACGGGGGGACGCGTCCCCCTGTTGTCCTGCCAGGGGGGGAACATCTCCCAGAGTTTCTGGGTCGATGGTTATTAATGTTGTCAGGTACCGAATATGCTCAAAATTCGCCTCCCCGGTCACTCGCAGCCCGGGTCTGTCCCCCCTGCGAAAATTCCGTGGCGGTGCCCCTGCATGGGCGTATCCAGGGAAGTGGACTCAGGCCATGGGCAGATCCAGGGAAGGGTAGAAGACGGGACCCAACAAAATTAAGCATGTGTCATAGGCGGATACAGAAAGAAAAATGTTAGGGCGCACTACGGAGCAGGGCATTCCTGGCGTAGGCGTATCTAGAGAAGGGGATTTAGGCCATAAGCGGATCCAGGGGAGGGAATTCCCTCCTCTGGATCCGCTTATGGCCTAAACTCGCCTCCCCGGTTAATTAGGGACCTACCTAATTAATTAGGTGGGTCCCTGTAAAACAATGCATTCCGGTCCAGTGGCGTAGCCACGGGGGGTCCTTGGGGTCCGCGGACCCCCCTTGGGCTGACCTTATGCACTGGAAAACACGAGCACTGGTCTCAGGGCCCCCTGAGCTTGGTCTCAGGGGGCCCTCCGAGCTCGATCTCAGGCCCCCCTCCCGAGGTTGGTCTCAAGGGACCTCCGAGCTTGGTCTCAGGGGCCCCTCAAGCTTGGTCGTACGGGCCCCCTGATCTTGGTCTCAGGACCCCCGAGCTCGGTCTCAGGGGCCCCCGAGCTTAGTCTCGGAGCGCCCAAGCTTGGTCTCAAGGGACCTCCGAACTTAATCTCAGGGGCCCCCCGAGCTTGGTATCAGGGGCCCCCGAGCTTGGTCTCACGGGCTTTCCGAGCTTGGTCTCAGGGGCCCCCGATCATCGGTATTGAGGACTCCAGAGTGCCGAACATTGATCTCGGGGGGGGCACGAGCTTAGTCCCAGGTGCCCCCCGAGCTTGGTATCAAGGTACCTCCAAACTTGGTCTCAGGGGCCCCCGAGCTTGGTCGTACGGGCCCCTGATCTTGGTATCAGGGGCCCCCGAGCTTTGTCTCAGGGGTCCCGAGCTTGGTCTCAGGGACCCCCGAGCTTAGTCTCAGGGGCCTTTCTATCTTGGTCTCAGGGGGCCCTCCGAGTTTGGTCTCAGGGACTCCCGAGCTTGGTCTCACGGACCTTCCGAGCTTGGTCCCAGGGGGCCCCCCGATCATCGGTATTGAGGGCTCCAGAGTACCGAACATTGACCTCGGCGGCCCCTGAGCTCGGTCTCAAGGGTCCCTGAGCTTGGTTTCAGGGCCCCCGAGCTTTAGTCTCACGGGCCTTTTGATCTTAGTCTCAGGGGGCCCCAAGCTTGGTGTCACGGGGCCCTCCGAGTTTGGTACCAGGGGACCCCCGAGGTTGGTCTCAGGCCCCCGAGCTTGGTCTCAGGGGGCTCCTCGAGCTTGGTCTCAGGTCCCCCCAAGCTTGGTCTCAGGGGCCCCGAGCTTGGTCTCAGGGGGCCCCAAGCTTGGCATCAGGGGGTCCGAGCTTGGTCTCACGGGCCTTTCGAGCTTGGTCTCAGGGGGCCCCGAGCTTGTTCTCACGGGCCTTTCGATCTTGGTCTTAGGGGGCTCCAGAGCTGGTCTCAGGGATCCCCCGAGCATTGGTATCGATGGCTCCGGAGCAGCGAACATTGACCTCGGGAAGTGGGGGGGGGGACAATATTGATCTCGGGGTGCCCCCGACTATCAATATCGAGGGGACTTATGGGCGAGGCACGAGAATTGTCCCCATGGGACCCAGAGTTTGGTCTCAAGGGCCCAGGCTTGGGCTCAGGGTCCCCGAGCATTGGTATCGAGGGGCTCCAGAGTACCGAGCATTAGGCTCGGGGGGCCTCCGAATGTTGATCTGGGGGCCCCCCGAACAACGGTGTCCAGTTACTCCTGAGAAAAGCAGAAGCATGGGCGTAAGGGTGCCCCCGAACCTGATATAAGTGGAACCCCGAGCTTTAGGAGCCCTGCGCATCAGTATCCAGGGGCTCCGGAGTAATGGTATCGGGGGGGTGGGAAGCAATGCTTTCCGGAGCCTCCAAGTGCTGATCTCGGCGGGCCCCCGAATGTGTGGATGCAGTGGCGTAGCCAAGGGGTTCTAGGAGTCCGAGGACCCCTTTTGGGCCAATCTGAACCACTGCAAAGCATTCTCTTATCACGGGGCCCCCAGAATCAGTCTCAGAAGCCCCTGAAGATTCGTTCTCAGGGCGTCCCGAGCCGGCCTCAGGGCCCCGCCTGAGGGTCAGTCTCAAGACCCCCAAAAAGTAGATTTCAGGGGGTCCCTGAGAGTTAGTCTCAGGGGATCCCGAAAGTCGGTCTCAGGGGCCCCCAGAGTCGGTCTCAGGGGGGCCGAGCTCGTCCCAGGGTCCCCCAGAGAGTGGTTCTCAGGGCCCTGCGAGTCTATTTCAGGGGGCTCTATGAGAGTCAGTCTCAGAGAACCCCAAGAGTCGGTCAAGGGGACCTCGAGAGTTAGTCTTAGAGGACCCCCGATATTCGGCCCCATAGTCTTACGGGCGTCTCTCTCAGGAGTCAATATTTACTTTCAGGTGGCCCCGAGAGTTAAACTGGGGGTCCGAGAGTTAGTCTCATTTGATCCGCAGAGTGCTGATCTCAGGAGGCCCCCGAGGGGTAATCTTGGGAACCCTCGAGATTTAGCCTGAGGCTGTGCCCTCCCCTAGTTGTTGAAAAAGAGGCCCCGGGAGTCAATCTCAGGGAGCACCTAAAAGTTAGTCTCAGAGTGCTCCTGGGAGCTAGTCTCCGGTTCGTCCAAGAGCTAATTTTGGGGCTTTGAGAGCAATTCCCAGAGGTGCTCCAGAATTTTGGTCTCAGTTAGCCTTAGGCCTCTGAAGGCTAATCTGGGCTTTAGAGAGGCAGTCTCAGGAGTGCCGTGCCAAGTACTCAGTCTCAGTGGTGCTTCCACGCCTCCATCCTCGAGTGTTAGTCTCAGGGGGCGCCCTAGGGTTAGTCTCAGAGGGCTAACGGAAGTCATTCCCAGCCCCCCGCCCCACCCCAGAGACAGCCTCAGGGGAACCCCAAGAGATTATCTGGATGGCTCCGGAGTCAGTCTCAGCCCCCTCCCCCAGAGCAAATCTGGGGGGCCGATAAATAAGCCCAGAGGTGCTGCCGATAACTAATCTAGGGAGCTCCGAGAGATTCTCAGGAGTCCACAATTTTGGTCAAGAGGCGCCGTGAATCAGTATCAGAGACTCCCTGAGATCTAATCGGGAGAGGGGCCGGAAATTAACCTTGTGAGTAGCGCCAAGTGTTGGTCTTAGGCGGCCCCAGAGCTAGTCTCAGGTCCCCTAAGAACTGATCTCGGGAGCCCGAGTTATTTTCAGAGGACCTTTCAGTTCTAGTCTAAGGAGGGCCGGAGAGCTAATCTCAGAGATTCGAATATTAGTCTCACGAGGTCTCCAGGAGTTAGTCTCAGGGGTCCCCTGAAGCTGCCCTCAGGTGTCCCCAAAAGCTAGTCTCAGCGAGCACTCCTCTCCTTCCTCCCCCCTCCCCTCAAAGTTATCCTCAGGGCCCCACGAGAGTAAGTTCCAGGGAGTCCTAGTAGGTAGTCTCATGGTACCCCCAAATGCTGGTTTTGGGGGACGTTAGTACTGATTTGCAGGAAAAGTGTTGTTTTCGGGGGTCCCAGATACTGGTTTCGGCGCCGTGTCAAGTGCTAGGCCCCTTGAGATCTCTGCTCGAGCTAGGGGTCAGGAAGGGGGGGTTTTGGGTGATGGTCCTGGATGGCTTAACACTGGCATAGCAATGCAAGCCTTGTACAAAGCCTATCAGAGACCAAAAGTCCAAGGAAGTACTCACCTCCCTAAGCCCCCGGGATCTCCAACTAATGGCTAGGGAGGAGTAAGTGAGCGGTTTCATCAGTAGGACCGTCCATGGAATAGGTTTTATATAGCATCTGGGGCACACTCACATATCCTTTTTATTGAGTTTCCTTTTTCCTTTCCATTTCTTTTAGATTTTAGAATACAATCCAGAGATATCGCTTGAGATCCTAGGCTCAAAGAAGATTTTCAAAAATCATATGCCTCGGAAAAATTTATATTTTCCTATTGCGTACCAAAAAGACAAATTGAAACATGTCGATCAGGCACCATTACTGAAGGAAAGGCAAAAATTAATCTAATTTTAACATCCATAATAGCAAATCGAACAGGGAATTTGGAACTTCAGCTGGTTTTCAATCTATTAGCTTAGTTCCAATAACTACCCTCCTAAATATTCTGAAATAAACAATTTTCAAATATTTTCGTAGGAAACCAAACAAACAAGGAAAATGACACACATTGATGAGCATAATCCCAAAAAGAAAAATAGGTATGAAAGGTTTAAAATAACAATGACAGAGTAATCCAAGGCGATAGTTATCTCAGGCGCCTATTGTTTTGGTCATTTTTTTTGCTCATTTACAACATAGCAAGGGTAAGAAAGTAACTGTGGTGAATTCATCAGGATCTTTCCGCGGAATAGACGTTATATAACGTCCAGAACACACCACCATCCACCATATCCCTTGTATTTGTATTAATTTTTTCCATTTCTTTGGAAACTTTCTGATGAAAGAGTTCATGAATTCGACACTCGGAAAGAATTGGTAATCATTTTCCGTAGAAGACCATTTCTTCGTACTCAAAACGACTGACCTTCAATAACTTCATACCTGATTACCAGAGTGAATTGAGGTAAAGTCACGTTGAACATCATGCACGCAGTAAAATTTGATTTCCAGAAAAGTGCCACAAAACTGTTATAGCCACGCTGTCATATAGGTATGGGCCAGCCTTAATATTTGGTGACCTAAATTTACCAACACTTGGTCGGATCGAGAAAAATCAAACTATGAAAAAATAATAACAAGCACTTAAAAAGGATAGACGAATTTCCGTCGTGTAAATGTTATAATGCCAAAATTTTATACGACACATATAGGAGATGGGCCCGACTACTAAGGGGCCCCCCGGCCTGGGGGCCCCCGACGGTAGTCGGACCCCTCCTTGGCCGAATCCTGGCTACGCCACTGTTCCGGTCACAGGCGGATTCAGAAGAGTTACCGTGCTCTACAGAGCAAGGGATTTCTGGCATAGGCACACCCAGGCTAGGGGATTTAGGCCATGGGCGGATTCAGGGGAGGGAATTAGGTGGATCCCTATAAAATAAAGCATTCCAGTCACAGGCGGATTCAGGAGAGTTGCAGTGCTCTACAGAGCAAGGAATTCCTGGCATAGGCGCATCTAAGGTAGAGGATTTAGGCCATGGGCGGATCCAGGGGACGAATTTAAGTGGGTCCCTGTAAAACAAAACATTCTTGTCATAGGTGGATTCAGGAGAGTGCCAGTGCCCTACAGAGCAAGGGATTTCTGGCATAGGCACACCCAGGCTAGGGGATTTAGGCCATGGGCGGATCCAGGGGAGGGAATTACGTGGATCCCTATAAAATAAAGCATTCCAGTCACAGCCGGATTCAGGAAAGTTGCAGTGCTCTACAGAGCAAGGGATTTCTGGCATAGGCACACCCAGGCTAGGGGATTTAGGCCATGGGCGGATCCAGGGGAGGGAATTAGGTGGATCCCTATAAAATAAAGCATTCCAGTCACAGGCGGATTCAGGAAAGTTGCAGTGCTCTACAGAGCAAGGGATTCCTGGCATAGGCACATCCAGGCTAGGGGATTTAGGTCATGGGTGGATCCAGGAGAGAGATTTAGGTGGGTCCCTGTAAAACAAAGCATTCCAGTCATAGGCAGATTCAGGAGAGTTGCAGTGCTCTACAGGGCAAGGGATTCCTGGCATAGGCGCATCTAAGGTAGAGGATTTAGGCCATGGGCGGATCCAGGGGACGGATTTAAGTGGGTCCCTGTAAAACAAAGCATTCCTGTCATAGGTGGATTCAGGAGAGTGCCAGTGCCCTACAGAGCAAGGGATTCCTGGAATAGGCGCATCCAGGTTAGGGGATTTAGGCCAAGGGCGGATCAAGGGAAGGAGACGGGACCCTGTAAAACTAAGTACACTCGTCATAGGCGGATTCAGGAGGGTTGCGGTGAACTGCAGAGCAGGGAATTCCTGGCATCAGCGGATCTAGAGAAGGGGATATAGGCCATGGGCGGATCCAGGAAGGGGGAAGAAGAGCAGACCCTATAAAGCAAAGCATACAGGTCATAGGTGGATTCAGGATGGTTTCAGTGCACTACAGAGTAAGGAATTCCTGGCATACGCGCTTCCAGGGTAGGGATTTAGGCCATGGGCGGATCCAGGAAAGTGGAAGAAGAGGTACCCTGTAAAACAAAGTATACGTGTCAGGCGGGTTCAGGAGTAGATAATGCTTAAGTGCACTACAGGGCAGGGGATTCCTGGCCTAGGGGATCTAGAGATTAAAGTGCACTACAGGGCAGGGGATTCCTGGCATAGGGGATCTAGAGATAGGGATTTAGGCCATGGCTGGATCCAGGGAAGGGGAAAAAGGCGGGACTCTGTAAAATAAAGAATACGAGTCACAGGCAGCTACAGGAGGGTTGCAGTGCACTACAGGGTAAGGGATTCCTGGCATAGGCGCATCCAGGGAGGGAATTTAGGCCATGGGCGGATCCTTTTTACCGTGTCCCGTCTGCTTCTATTCCCTGGATTCGCCTATGGCCTAAAATCTTTACTCTGGACCTGCCCATGCCAGGAATCCCGTGCTCTGTGGTGCACCGTAGCAGTTTCCCCTGAATCTGCCCATGACTCGTATACTTGGTTTTACAGTATCCCGTCTGTTTCTCTTTCCTGGATTCGCCCCTGGCCTAGATCCCATTCCCTGGATGCACCTATTCCAGGACTTCCTTGCTCTGTAATGCACCGCAACGCTCATGGATACGCCTATCCAACAAATGCCTTATATTTTTGGGTACCCTCTACTCAGTGGCGGCGGATGCTCTTTTCGGATGGGGGGGCAAGAATTTTTCCAGGGGGCCCCCTTGACGATGGGGCCCCCTCGGCAGCAAGGGCCCCTAAAAACTGCGATGGATTGGTTGGGATGGCTGCCTGAGGTCAGAGGCATAAGCGCAGGGGCGGATCCAGGGGGCTGAGGGGGCTTCAGCCTCACTTTGTTCCATTTTCGCAATTTTTCGCCCTATTCCCCCTTTTTCGCCATTTTTCAAAGCTCAGTGACTCCCCCAGCAAAACCCTGGTTCCGCTCCTGCATAAGCGTCACAAATGGTAAAAGTTATATTTGGCCCAGTACAAAAATGGCTATTCCTCCCTGTTGTTTAGTTGGCCCGTGTAAAAAATGGTTTTGCCTTCCCGTTCGATTTTCCACACGATCTCGGATTCCAGGCTGGAATATGTTTCCTGTAGTGCAGCAAAATAAGCAGCGTATTTGACATGTAGATGTCGAAATATGGATCTGCGTTTTATAGGTTCACGTAAGCCTCGGACATTGGACGTCAAAGCTTTAAGCTCCAGCGTCACGTTAGGAGTTTAGCAAAATTATAATAACGGTACAACAACGGCCTTCCGAGGCAAATAGTTCTTTTAAAAAGTGAATGCTGTTTGTTCGTATGCATCTACATCATAAAACATGGTAGGTAACACGAATTATTATATACGTTTTTTTTAAATTCCGTCTCCTGCAGAATGAGAACTGGGGGCGGTGGATGCTGTCGTCTATATCGGCACAGAAAAAAACGTTAATGACAGGCATATTGACTTGAGCACACACAAGACCAAGCTCGGGGCCCTGAGACACAGCTCGGGGGGCTCCTAGCTTGAGCTTGGGGGCTCCTAGAGATCAAGCTCGAAGGCCACCGAGCCCCCAAGCTCACGGCCCCTGAGACCAAGTTTGGGGGCCTCTGAAACAAGGCTTGGAGGCCCTTGAAACCAAGCTCAAGGCCACCTTAGACCAATCTCGGAGGCTGCCTGAGACCAAATTCGGAGCCCTGAGACACAGCTCGGGGGCCCCCTGCAGCCAAGCTTGTGGGGCTCCTAGAGATCAAGCTGGAATGCCTCCGAGTCCAAGCTCAGGGGGTCCTGAGACCAAGCTCGGGGGCCTCTGAGACCAAGCTTGGCGGCCTCTGACACCAAGCTTGGAGGCCCTGAAACCAAGCTAAAGGTCCCTGAAGACCATTCTCGGGGGCCCCTTAGACCAATCTGGGAAGCCCCCTTATACCAATATTGGAGGGCCCTAAGACCAATCTCGGAACCTCCATGAGGTTACGTTCGGGAGCCCCCTGATACTAAGCTTGGAGGGCCCTGAGATCAAACTCGGGGGGGCCTTAGACAAGCTCCGGAGCCCCTTAGACAATCTCGGGGCCCTGAGACCGAGCTCGGGGAGCTCCCTTAAGGCTAAGCTTGTGTGCCCTGAGACCAGCCTTGGGGGCCCCTTAGACTAAGCTTGGGGGTCCCTGAGACGAAATTCGGGGGCGAGGAACAGCTCGGGGCCCCTAAGACAAAGTGGGGGCCCTGATTCCAGGCTCGGGGACCTTTAGACCAAGATCTGGCCCCCTGAGGCCAGTCTCGGGGCCCTTTACGCTAATCTTGGGGCCCCTAAAGGCCAAGTTAGAGGGTCCCGAGCCCAAGCTCAGGGCCCCCAAGATAAAGCTCGGACACTGTCCAAATCGAGAAACTGTTGAGGGCTCAGTCAGGTCATTCGTGAACTTTCAGAAAAGAACCAAGCTAAAATTGCGTTTTTTTACAGGGGGCCCCCTCTGATAATTTTGGGGGTGGCAACTGCCCCCTTGCCCCCTTTATCCGCCGCCACTGCCTCTACTTCCCTACCATGGATCCGCCCATGGCCTAAATCCCCCTTCTCTGGATCCGCCTATACCAGGAATTTATTGCTCAATAGTGCACCGCAACCCTCCTGAATCTGCCTATGACACGTCTGCTTCTTTACATGGTCCTGCCTTTTTTCCCTTCCCTGGATCCGCCCATGGCCTAAACCCCCTTCTCTGGATCTGCCTATGCCAGGAATTAATTCCTTAATCCGCCTATGCCACGTATGCTTCCTCTACAGGGTCCTGTCTTCTTCCCTGGATCTTCCTATGGCCTAAATCCCCTTCTCTGGATTCGCCTATGCCAGGAATTCAATCCTCAATCCGCCTATGACACGTATGCTTTCTTTACAGGGCCCTGTCTTTTTACCCTTTCCTGGATCCTCCTATGGCCTAATTCCCCCTTCTCTGGATCCGCCTATTCCAGGAATGCATTCCTTAATCCGCCTATGACACGTATGTTTTCTTTACAGGATCCTGTCTTTTCCCTCTTCCCTGGATCCGCCTACGGCCTAAATCCCCTTCTCTGGATTCGCACCTATGCCAGGAATTCAATACTTAATCCGCCCATGACACGTATGCTTTCTTTACAGGGTCTTATCTTCTTCCCCTTTCCTGGATCCGCCTATGGCCTAAATCCCCTTCTCTGGATCCGCCTATGCCAGGAATTCATTCCATAATCCGCCTGACACGTATGTTTTCTTCACAGGGTCCTGTCTTTTTCCTCTTCCCTGGATCCGCCCATGGCCTTAATGCCCTTCCCTGGATCCGCCTATGGCCTAAATCCTCTTCTCTGGATCCGCCTATGCCAGAAATTCATTCCTTAATCCGCCTATGACACGTATGTTTTCTTTACAGGGTCCTGTCTTTTTTCCCTTTCCTGGATCCGCCCATGGCCTAAACCCCCTTCTCTGGATCTGCCTATGCCAGGAATTAATTCCTTAATCCGCCTATGACACGTATGCTTTCTTTACAGGGTCCTGTCCTTTTCCCCTTCCCTGGATCCGCCCATGGCCTTAATCCCCTTCCCTGGATCCGCCTATGGCCTAAATCCCTTCTCTGGATCCGCCTATGCCAGGAATTCATTCCTTAATCCGCCTATGCCACGTATGCTTCCTTTACAGGGTCCTGTCTTCTTCCCTGGATCTGCCTATGGCCTTAATCCCCCTTCTCTGGATCCGCCCATGCCAGGAATTCATTCCTTAATCCGCCTATGACACGTATGTTTTCTTTACAGGGTCCTGTCTTTTTCCCCTTCCCTGGATCCGCCCATGGCCTTAATCCTCTTCCCTGGATCCGCCTATGGCCTAAATCCCCTTCTCTGGATCCGCCTATGCCAGGAATTCATTCCTTAATCCGCCTATGACACGTATGCTTTCTTTACAGGGTCCTGTCCTTTTCCCCTTCCCTGGATCCGCCCATGGCCCTAATCCCCTTCCCTGGATCCGCCTATGGCCTAAATCCCTTCTCTGGATCCGCCTATGCCAGGAATTCATTCCTTAATCCGCCTATGACACGTCTGCTTTCTTTACAGGATTTTGTCTTCTTCCCCTTCCCTGGATCCGCCCATGGCCTTAATACCTTCCCTGGATACGCCTATGCCAGGAATCCCTTGCATGATGTGCACCTTCACTGTTTCTCTTACCTGAATCCGCCTATGAAACGCATGCCTATTTCGTCGGATCCCATCTACTTCCCTTCCCTGGAACCGCCCATGGCCTTAATGCCCTTTCCTGGATACGCCTATGCCAGGAATTCCTTGCATGAAGTGCACCTTCACTGTTTCTCTTACCTGAATCCGCCTATGAAAGGCATGCCTATCTCGTCGGATCCCATCTACTTCCCTTCCCTGGATCCGCCCATGGCCTAATTCCCTTCCCTGGATACGCCTATGCCAGGAATCCTTTGCTCTGTAGTGCACCTGAACTTCCCCCTCTTGAATCCGCCTATGGGCCGAAATCCCTTCCCTGAATTCCCTTTCTCAGGGGGAAAACCTGGGAAACTGGGGAAATTTCTGGGTCTTGGGAATTTTCTCTTCCAGTGATGAACCCCACGTTTCTATCTGGCAAAGGTGAGACGTCTGCCCTAGTTATACCAGGTCTTCTACCCCCAAATCTGGGCTGCATAGCACTTCGAGAAGCAGTATTTGATAGTCTGAAAGTTTGAATATAGGTAAATGTTCTATGCATGAATGCTTCCTTGTATACATTTAAACATGTTTACTGCCATCATCCCCTCGACGAAGTTTAACCTTCTGCGAGGATACACAAAATAAAGTTTAATTGAATCTCACCTATACCCTCCTCAGGCTAAATCAAATTTTCAATAAGCTCCTCCTTGCATGTCCCCTCCTTCTTCAGTGCAAGGCAAATTACATTTTTCAGATCTTACCAGCAGGGTAAAAGAGACCTTTCTATCTAATCCCCTGTGTATCTTATTCCACGGGCACTTACAAGGAAAAGATAAACGCCCGGTCGTTGTGTTGTGTGGTGTTATGACAGTTCAACAACAAGTTCCTTAGCTCCCTGAACTGGCAGCCACAGTGCAGACTCGGAGTTAGTAGATACCTTCAGAATTAAGCTAGGTATGTTCAGAACACTCCATGAACCCTTCAGAAAATGGCGAGAAGAGCTCAGATCAGGTCATTTTTTAACATGTTAACCCTTGCCCCGGTGGGGAACGAGCCACCTTCACCCTGGTGGGGGGAGCTAAAAAAACCCCACGATCTCAAAAATTAAGCGAGCTAGAAAAAAACGCAAAACGGCAATCAAAAGCTCTTCAAAAATGATATCGAAATTACTTTGGTCATTTTTCTTGTCCGGTCAATATCAAGGTTACCAGAGGTCAAAATAGGTCAAAATCGCTAAAATGAGGTG
Source organism: Lepas anatifera (assembly GCA_034440635.1). Classification (NCBI taxonomy): domain Eukaryota; kingdom Metazoa; phylum Arthropoda; class Thecostraca; family Lepadidae; genus Lepas; species Lepas anatifera. The sequence goes on from JAOTON010001270.1 coordinate 23,965, forward strand.
TACTAAGGCAGCCTCATATATCTCAGAAACTATGATAGCTAGAAACATTTTTCTAACATCATTCCAAAGCTCTTGAGATGCTCTTTCATTACCGTGGCATTCATTTTCGTCTCAGATCAAAGCCTAGGGAGCTTCAGGTCACTGAATATTGGGCATATTCTTTGGAATGTCCATAGCCATCCATGCATAGGGCGTTTACTTTTTCGCTAATAGCTTGTAAATCAAAAAAGATACAGCCATAGTTGATGCACCGTTGCAATCATCTCGTCAATACGAATCCAATGATATATGACATTGCTATACCAGGTCAAATTTAAGAATTTGACCTGACCCAGGTCAACGGTCTGACCCAACTTGACCTGGTATAGTCATGATGTATATCATTTGACTTGTAGTGACTATACGCACACGTTTGTGACAAAATAAATGTTCTATCTTAGTTTATTTAAAATTTATAGAGTAAAACAGCAAAAAATGCTTATTTGACCTAAGGTGACCTTTTAAAGGTCACAAGTCAAAATGTTTGGCATCAACTTCAGAAATGGGCCAAGAGCAGGTCGTTACCGATGTTTGAAGTTGATTCCATCCATACTTACTGAGAAAAGCTCATTTCGTGATTTTCCCCATGTATTTACAACGGGGAGGTCATGCCTGCACATGACCCTAGGTCAACAATATAAAAAATCCCGGAACAAATGTTGTAGCTCCTGGTGAGCCCAATATGTGGTATGAGTTTGAACTTGACCGGTTAACCCTTCTTTTAGTTTTGCGGTCCTAAGCATTTTTGAGGTGAGGTCACTTCACCTGGCCTGGTGACCTGACCTGATATGACCTTGAGTTGAAATTTTCAGGAAAGCTGTAAAAAGGATGAAAGAACAGCTAGACCAAGTTTGGCGGCGCTGCGCGCTGCCGTTTTTTGGTCGCTTTGGAAAAGCCCGAGGGGGGTCTAAAAAGACCCCCAACCCGGGCGACGGTTAACTAGGGGGCCATTCCCCCAGTCGGCCGAAATGCCCCCCAGTGCCCAGAAATTGGCCCCCCAGTGAAATAGACAGATGAATTAAAATTGACCAAATGCAGACACGCCTAACGAAAATAAGACAGAACACCGCCCGATAATTTTAACTTTGTTCCATTTCTGGTCCCAGTTTGGCAATCCACAAAAATTGTGTTAAAAAAATTTTTCAGACGAAGACGAAACAAAGCGTGTAGTTACGGGAAATCTCGGCAAAGCAGCTTCAGCATCAACTAATCACAACGCTGGCCTACAACCAATCAACCATTCTGTTCTATCCGACCGGAAGCCCACATCCCAGCCAGTACCGTGAAATTTTATGATGCTCTCATTTCAAACGCAGTCCGTTGTCAGCGCTAAGAGCTCCTTTGTGGATTAGACGGGACACGGTGTAGTCAAAGTGCGTAAGTCTGGTTGCTGGTGTGGCGGTATGAAGTGTTTAGCCTTTTTATTTATCATCGTGGTGGTAGAATAGATAAACGTCACCACCGGCGAAAAAGTGAGGGGGCCAGCCAAACTTCAACCTGATGGTGACAGCAAACTGTCCACGTTAATAGCAAGAACTTTTCGAATTTGGGCTCCTTGTTGCCTTCCGCAGCGGCTGGTTAAATAAATTTCCGGTTTACTCCCATTTTGACTGAGATCAGGAAATTGTTGGTCTAAAAGTAGGAGGAGGGTGATTGAAGATCCAAAAAATGTTCTGGTTATGTGGATAAAATCATTCGATGGCCACGCGGGGATGGAAGGGCACTCCTGGCTTCCTATTAGATGGGCAGTGTGCTAGAAATATTGCGTCAAGTCAATATTTTTGCTTCCTTTATAATATCAATATCAATATCAGTTTGCTTCCTTTCTTTGCCCTTGAAGGTCGGTGCGCAACAGTTTTTTCCTCGCCGACTGGCCTGAGGGGGTTATGGAAAGGGGCTCATACATGGGTAATCATGCTTTCATATCAAGTACCTCTCACCTCATCATCTAAAAAAGGCTCAATTCACGTTATTGGTACGTAGATTAAACATGTATGTGGTTCAGCACCCAAGGTCAGGTGGCTCTGTGGTGTTTCCACGCCTGACACACAAAATATCATGCTCTCATCTTCAGTCACTCTCACCTCATCATCATAAAAAAGTGTTTCCGCACCCGGTGTCAGTCCTCACCCTGGTGTTCCCACGTGGGACACACAAAAATCATGCTCACATCTTTATTCACTCTCACCTCATCATCATCTAAAAAAAGACTCAAGACACGTCATCATGTTACGGATATTAAACCTGTCTGTGGTTCAGCATCCGGTGTGAATACACTCCGTGGTGTTTCCACGTGGGACAAACATTATAAAAAAATATCAAACTGTCAACAATTAGTTTTAACACGCGCATTGAGAGGGGCGGGTACTCGCCCCTCGGGTTTTTCGGAGATAGCAGTAAAACGGCGGTGCGTAGCGCCGCCGTACTTGGCATACCTTTTCCCTCATCATTTTTACAGCTTCTGTGAAAATTTAAGGTTGGTCATCTCAGGTCAGGTCACCAGTACAGGTCAAGTGACCTGACCTCAAAAAAAGTTTAAGATAGCATAAGTCGGAGCAGGGTGAACTTATCCGATTGAAACTCACACCACATATTGGGCCCACCGAGTTATCTAAAATATGTTCCGGTATTTTTTTATATCGATGACCTAAGGTCAGGTACGAGGCATGACCTCTCCATTGGAAATACATGGGAAAAATGGTTGTTACTGTATAACTCAGTAACCGATAGTGATAAAGCGTTTATTTTAGCTGCATTAGCTGCATTAGCTGCACTTGCATTGGATTTGCGGTTCTAATGATATGAATTTTATATAATTTGGCCCTGACCTGACCTCAGGTCAGGTCAAATCCTTGATTTGACCTAGCAAGGTCAAATTATATATCTTTCGATTCGGCTTGCTGCGAGGATTCATATCCTTTCAGTCGTTTTGCTCTATCTTTATTTGTTCAGATGTAATGGTAGAAAAACTTAATTTACATGTTATCCCTATTACGGCATGTTTTGACCTCTCGTGACCTTAAATGTGACCTGACAAAAAATGGTTCAAATGTTTTCGATGGAGAAGTGGATGGGCAACCCAACGCCGTTTACCGTTTTTCGCTACCTACCGTGGTTCTCGAGATCTTAGGGGGGCGGGTACCCGCCCCCCTCGTCAAAGCGAAGGTGGCTCAGACCCCCGTCAATGCACGTGTTAAACAGTGATACAAGACGCTTTTTCTGTGGTTTTATGACTGCCGCTAGGGGTCTTTTCAGTCTCAAATCAGGCTTTTGTGGTGTTTGTTTGGATATTTTAGTGGAAATAGAATTTTGCCGTTCTTTGGCCCTTTTTCTAACTCGGTTTGACCTTTTCCGCTGAAAAAACCTGGGAGCCATGGGGCAGTATCTATAATCTTTAGACTTGGAACAACAAAAAATTGAAAAAAAAACATTTTTTAACACTAACGCGTCTAAGTTTTATTAAACCTCCTCAAAATGGAGTCTTGACCCCTTGAAGACACTATAATGGCCAGCACAAGAAATGCTCCCCCCACTGACTTTTCCTTCAAAATGCCCTGGCTCAGAGAGGACTACGGGGCAGGTGTGAGAATCTATATACCATTGAACAAAGTGGGATAAGTTTTAACACCCCGCATTGATGGGGGGGCGAGTATCCACCCATCCCTCGGGTTTTTAGCAGAGCAAATAAAAACGGCAGTGCGTAGCAGGGGTGTAACTTTGTGAAAATCTTTAGGGGTGCTTTTTCCTAGCCAACCCATAACATTTTACTGGCATTGTTCGGGGATGAAAAACGTAAAAAGGGGTAAAAACTTTACACTTTTGTCCTTACACCTTTGTTCTGCGACATTAAAGTAAACACCCCTCCCACAAAATTCTCCCACACACTTTAGACGCGGGCAAAGGTGCTTTGCACAGAATGCCTTATAAAGAGCCCTTAACTAGCTAGCTAACACTTTTGTCGAAACATCTCTAATGACTTCTTTCTTGCTTTATTTGCACTCCACACTGTTCCCCTTGGATCAAAAAGTAGTTTGGCCCCCTGGTTTTAGCGTTTGGGGGAGTATGGCCCAAATGCCATCCCCCTGGATCCGCCAGTGACTTAACACGCTCATTGCTGGTGGGCGAAATTCGCCCCTCCTGGTTTTCCCGGAATAACGCAAAAACCAAGAAACGCAGAGCAACGAAACCTACAGTACCTTATTCCTGATCAATTCTACGCATCTCACCAAATTTTTGAGGGCAGGTCATGTCAGGTCAAGGAGCTATCCAAGGTCAAGCGACCCGACCTCAAAACCTAAAATTACGAGTTTGATACGGCGCCTAAGGAGCATCAGCCAACCGATCAGTTTGAAACTCCCACAATATGATGAGGCTATTAGGGTCTACAAATCTGCTATCTCGGAATTTTGATATTGTTGACCGAAGGTGCGGTCAATTTTTTGGTCACCCCATTTTAAGTCAATGGAGAAAAATAGAAAGGGCTCGTTTTGGTAAAGCCGGGATAGATAAAGCTGAAAATGCTCAAACGGTGTATTCTTACCACGATCTTGACCATAAAGCTGAGTTTTGGACCATCTGACCTCTCAAAGGTCATGTCAGGTCACAGGAGCATACAGTGATTGTTTTGGCAATAACTTCTCACTGATTTGAGATAAAGCTCCCATTTTGGTTTTATTGTGCTTGTATTGTCACGAGGAGTCCATTGATATGTAATATGACCATACCAGGTCACCCTGTGACCTTGACCTAACTAGGTGTTAGGTCATTTTCACAGTTTGACCTAGGAAGGTCATATTATACATCATTCGATTTACCACAATGAGAGGAAACCAATGATGCATAAATATGTGCTCTAGCTCCACTGAGAGAAAAATCTAGAGGGGGAAACGTACATTGCCCTGTTGTAAGCCTATGGGGCATTATTTGACCTATGCTGACCTCAATATTGACCTGAAATAAAAATACTTCGTATAATTTCTCTTCGTCTCGTGAAGAGCTTTCAAACGCCGTCCGTAATATTTCTTTAGCTTTCCTGGGAAATGAGATACGGAGGGAGGGGGCGAAATTCGCCCCCTCCAGCGGGGTGCGTCATGCCAGGGACCCCAGCGGGGTGCGTGTCAACATACTTTAAGAGATGCGCCCAAAAACCGTGTTAAAAACTTTCGGACTATGGGGGCAGTGCCCACCATTTTCCAGCCGTTCCCGTACCTTTTTTCAGCAACAAATCAAACGATAAGCCGAGTTACCTTCGGCCCCACCGAAATCGAAGGCCCTTTCCCACAAGTTCAAAATGATTCCTGCGCGGATGCTTTAACACGCACCCCGATGGGGGGCAAAATTCGCCCCCTCCCCTCCTGGTTTTCCCCGGATAAAGCAAACACGAAGAGTCGCAGAGCAACGAAACTTGCAGTACCTTATCCCTGATCAATTTTACGCCTCTGAATTTTCTAGGTCAAGTCGTGTCAGGTCAAGGAGCTATCCACGGTCAAGTGACCCGACCTCAAAACCTAGAATCACAAGTTTGAAGCGGTGCATAAGGAACATCTGCCCATCGATCAGTTTGAAACTTTCACAATATGATGAGGTCATTAGGGTCTACAAATCTGCTGTCTCGGAATTTTGATATCATTGACCTAAGATGGGGTAATTTTTTGGTCACCATATTAGAAATCTATGGTGAAAAATTGAAAGGTCTCGTTTTCCGTAAATACTGGTTAGATAAAATTGAAAATTCTCAAACCGTGTATTTTTGCCACGATATTGACCTTAAAGGTTATTTTGAATATTTGACCTATCAAAGGTCATGTCAGGTCACAGGAGCAAACAGTGATTGTTTTGTCCATAACTTCTCACTGAATTGAGATAAAGCTCTCATTTTGCTTGCATTTTGCTTATATTGTCACAGGGAGTCGATTGATATGCAAAATGACCATGCCAGGTCACCCTGTGACCCTGACCTAGCTCGATGTCAGGTCATTTTCACATTTTTGACCTAGCAAGGTCATATTATACGAGTGCATTATTCGATTCACCACGATGAGAGGAATCCAATGTTGTGTAAATATTTGCTCTAACTCCACTGAATAAATATATAGAGGGGGAAACGTGCACTGCCCTGTTGTAAGCCTATGGAATATTCTTTGACCTATGCTGACCTCAATATTGTCCTGACATAAGAATACTTCCTGTAATTTTTCTTCGCCACGTCAGGAGCTTTCGAACGCTGTGCGTAATTTTTCTTTAGCTTTCCTGGGAAATGAGATACGGAAGGAAGAGGGCGAAATACGCCCCCCAGCGCGGTGCGTCATGCCAGGGAACCCAGCGGGGCGCGTGTTGAGCTTCCTACTCATCAAAGGTCACAGCTCGAAAAGCTGCAAACGTGGTTAAGCCAGGAGTTTTTGGTGTCTTTTTAAACTAGCGCGCAGACAAACGGCTACCTATTTAGTGTTATTTTTTGCATTTTACCACCATTTAAAGCTTATCTATGGTGTTACATTGTTCTTGGACCAACAAAGCTTTGAACACTTATCTATCCCTCGCCCCGGGGTGGGGGTGTTTGAACATCCCCATTCGGGTTTTTGGCGGCACGAAAAACGGCGGCGCCGCCAAAATGATTTTCTATATCGATGACCTAAGGTAAAGTACGGATCAAGACCTCTCTATTGGAAATGCATGGGAAAAACAGAAATTGGGCTGTATTTGTGTAGATGCAGCTGAGAATACCTCCATCTTCTCCAAATCGCAGTATCCTGGGCCCCTTTTCAGGTTCATGTTGCAATTTAAGACCTGTGACCGCTGAGAGGTCATCTGTGCTACTTAAGCAGTTTTCAGAACTAGGTAAATAACTTTGCATGAAATGATGGTACAACTTTTATTTTGACACCATTGCGCTTGGATTGCTATTGCAAGTCGATTGATGTGCATATTGACTAGGCTAGATAAAATGTGACTTTGACCCTAACTTGAGGTCAGGTAATTTTTTGTGTTTTGACCTAGTATGATCATATTATGCATCATTCGATTCGCCGTGATGAGAGGAAGCGAATGGTGCCTAGAAAATGGTTCTAAAACTCAACTCTTTGAGACGCTAGAGCCGAAAAACTCTACTCAAAATGCCACTTTCTTTGACCTGTCATGACCTCAATATTAACCTGAGCCAAACAATGACTGATATAGTTTCTTCATGAATTTCTATGAGCTATCCACCAGCCTTCGCGTCTTGCGCTATCCCGCGTAGGGGCCGAGTTCGAGGGGGCAGGCGTTCAAACACCTCCCCCCACGCACCCACCAGGGCTAAGGTGGCTCGGAGGCCCACCAGGGCGCGGGTTAATACCCAAACTAAGGTCGAAAACTGCGTTAAGCTAGAGCCATAATGTAGGCAAATCCTCTCGTTACGGCGAATCAAATTATGTATGGTATGGACATGTGTCAAAATCTAAGAATGACCTAACCAAAGGTCAGGCCAAGAGCATTACCTTGTCAGACATAATCGATATGCATACCAATCGACTCGTAATGACAAGCTAAGCGAAATGGTACCAAAGTGAAATCTCTGTTATCATTTCCTGCCAAGTTGTCCAGCGAAGTTGTCCGGGTTTCCTGCGAACCCATGTCAGAAAGAGGCTTAAATAGTCCCAAATGACCTTACATAGATCATAGAACAAACATGTCAAGTTGGTCCTTTGGGGTGGCCCAATATACTTCTATTACGAGAACAGGAAGCTATTTTGACCTTTGCCCTTCTGGAGGTATTTTACTCCCTCGCCCTACCGGGGGATCGATTCGACCCTTATCCGTTTGAAAACTAAGAAAGGTGGAAAGACGCGGTAAAGCGCAGCCTGTTGCCCGAGATCTGAACTCTCCGACAGTGTACAATTATGTTTACCCTAGGTTAACTAGTAACCTCGTGAGGTCAAAAATGGTGAAATTTTGAGACATTTAGAAAATCCCTTATGATTCGGGAATCAATAGACCTAGAACCAAGGTGTCAATGCGTTTGTCGTAACCCAAGGAGTTCCACAATATGTGGCATGACCTGGCAAGGTCACGCATGACCTTGGCCTTAGACCACCTAACATAACCTTAGGTCAAAGTCGAAGTGAGGTCGCATACCATCGAATCCTTGGGTGATGCTCGTAACTATGATACCAAATTAATTTCTACATCTTGTCCCGTCCATGAGTATAGCCAACAAGAGCTTCTAAAACGGTAACCTTTGCTGACCTTTGGGGACCCCTGGTGCCTTCGTTATGGAATTGATCTCAAAATAGATGGCGTATTCCAAATTGCCTTTTCAGGAGCCTTCGAATCCTTTTTAGAAACCTGATCTGCCTCTTCTAGAAGCCGAGTAACGCCCGGTTTTTCAGATATATTTTAGTACCAAAATTGCCTTACATGGGCATAGAAATGGCGTCATAACTCGGTGACCCGACATGACATTTACTTAAAATTTGGTCAAGATGTGTCGAAGTAATTTTGTTATACAATTTCCACGCAGCATTGGGCTAAACGAAACTTTTTGCGTCATCACAAAAATAACGAGGGGCGTCGAATCGGCCCCCCGAAGGACGAGGGTTAACCAATATTAGTCAAAATATAGCTATTTTACAGTTTTTACCCTGTATTTCCATTGAAGAGGTCGCCCGTAAATGAAACTAGGTGTATCACCGATTTCATAAAACCCGGAATATATGTTGCAGCACCCGGTAGGCCCATGATGGTTTTTAAGTGTCGGATTGCTAGGTTAAACGTGCCCCCCGAAGGAGGAGGGTTAACCAATATGAGCCAAAATATAGCTATTTTACAGTTTTTACCATGTATTTCCATTGAAGAGGTCGCCCGTAAATGAGACTAGGCATATCACCGATTTTATAAACCCGGAATATATGTTGCAGCACCCGGTAGGCCCATAATGGTTTTTAAGTGTCGGATTGCTAGGTTAAACGTGTTCTTACTTATAAATAACTTTACTTTACTTATTGCATAAATGCAATCCTAATATTTTAGATGAAGTCACTTTCCTTTGCCTGATGACTTAACCTAACATGACCAAACTTGATTTTTTAAAGATGCGGAATTGATCAAGGAAGAGATATGAAAGGTACGGCGGCGCAGCGGCGCCGTTTATCCGCTATCCTTACAAAGCCTTATGGAGACCATCGATGCTCCTCTCGGACGGGCGAGGGTTAAGCACAAGCTACGTTTCCCAGATACTGGCCCTGATTTCCCTCCCTTTCTAAACAAGTTCCAATAGATCACAGCTACCACATGTTGCGTTTTGACCCTCTTTTGGTGCGTATTATCAGCTATGGACAGGTCTGATCTACATGCAGCCTAAATAAGTTCAGAAATAAATTGCAGCATGCACTATGGCATTTTGGAAAAGAAGTCCAGCATTTTTTTCTGTATGGAAGACATGATCAAGGAAGCGACGAGTGCACTCGATGGTACTGATTTTGAGACAACGGCGACATGGCAATTAACATTTTGGAAAACGCGCTCTTTCGGCTTTGGTCGCAAATGGCAGCTACCTAATTTCCATAGTTACTCCTGCGGCTCACCGTCTAAATATGACCTCATGCGGTTATATGAAATCTTCAGATCACTTAAGTAATCTTCTAAACTCGACATTATCTTTAGATGAATAGTTACAAGAGAGCTCCGAATCTTTGATACTTATTATTTAATTGCTACATAATCCTGACATTATGTCCTATTAGAACATCGCATAATAGTTTTAGGGGTGCTTTTGGAAGTTTAGGGGTGCTTTCAAAGTTTTAGGGGTGCTCGCGCACCCCTAAAAGTATACAAAGTTACACGCCTGGTGCGTAGCGCCGCAGTTCTTGGCATACCTTTCTCTGACCATATTTAAAACTTTTGTCAAAATTGGGCCGCCTCAGGTCAGGTCAACAGTACAGGTCAAGTGACCTAACCTAAAAATGAATTAAGACAGCATAATTTAGACCCGGGTGATCCCATACATTTGAAACTCATCACATAATGGGCTCACCGATTTCTTCAAGAGGCTACCATTCGCCGGAAGACGCATATTATTTGACCCAGATTTGACGACAAGATATGATACACTTTTCGACAGACTTAAATTTGTCTGTATTTAAAATTTCACTAAAACTAACAAAATGGAAAACTTCATGCAAATTTCTGACAAAAATGCCTAGAAATATATCCATGAAGAAAAGTAGTGCGGACGGAGAGATGCCAAAACAACAAACATGCCAATTTATTAAACCAGTACTTATCGAAAGGGGCCCGGCTGCGCACAGTGGGGGGTGGTAAGCTACGGGGGGTCGTAAGCAAGGCAAGGAGCCCGGCTAGAGCCAGAGGACGCTTGGGTAGCCCAGAGGGAGCCTGAAATTTTAGCACGGGTGCCCGGATACAGCGAAGTGGGAGGAGTGGAGTCAGGGGCGGATTCAGGCCGATGGTAGGGGGAGGGGGTAACGGGGCCCCAAATCGTGAAAAACATATGGTTTTTTGTTTGAAGAAAATCCGTAAAAATTGGCAAAATCGGGAGATTTGGGGGATTTCCCCGTTTGTCCCCCCCTGGATCCGCTAGTGCTGTGGTTCCTTGCAGACCACAGGGACGCGGACAAACCATAGGAGCCCGGGAAAATTGCAGGGGGCCGGACAACCCGCAGGGGGCCGGGTAGACCACAGAAGGCCCGGGCAGACTAAAAGGAGGCCAGACCACCCACAAGGGGCCCGGGCGGACCACACAGGACCCAGGCACACTACAAAAAGCCCAGACCACCTACAAAGGGCCCGGGCAGACCACAGGGGCCCGGGCAGACTAAAAGGGGCCAAAGCAGAATACAAGGGGCCCGGTTGCAGCCACAGAGGGCCCGGCTGAACCAAAAAGGTCCCGGGACTGCCTGAAATAGGGGCCCAGATACAGTCAAAATGGGCCTGAGAATATCGTTAGGGGCCCGTTTGCGGACACAGCGATTATGGGTGGCCCTAAAGGGAACCGCACCAAAGCAAGCATGCCAGGCAAGCATGCCAAGGAGCCCGGCCGCAGCCGCAGCAAGCCCAGATAGTCCACGGGGCTCCGCACTCATGGCAAGGGCCCGTCCGTGGCATTAGAGGACCCGCGCCTCCTGGACCACGGGGTGCCCGATTGCAGTCATAGGTCCCGGTTGCAGTCACAGGGGGCCCGGGTGAATCACAGGCGCCCGGTTGCGGTGACAGGGGCTCGGGCGGATCACAGAGGGCCCGGTTGCAGTCACAGGGAGCCCGGTTGGACCACAGGGAATCCGTTTGCAGTCACAGGGGGCCAGGGTGGATCTCAGGGGGCCTGTTTGCAGTCAAAGAGGGCCCGTGTGGATCACAGGGGGCCCAGGATGGATCACATGGGGCCTCAGGTTAATCACAGGGTGCCCCAGGTGGATCACAGGGGGCCCCAGGTGGATTACAGGGGCCCGATTGCAGTCACAGGGGGCCCGAGTGGATCAAATGGGGACCGGTTGCAGTCACAGGGGGCCCGGGTGGATCATAGTGGGTCCGGGTGGATCACAAAGGGTCCGGTTGCAGTCACAGGGGGCCAGGGTGTATCACAGGGGGCCCCGGTGGATCATACGGGGCCGATTGTAATTGCAGGGGGCCGGGTGGCTCACAGAGGGCCCGGTTGCAGTCACAGGGGACCCGGGTGGATCACAGATGGCCCAGTTGCAATCACAGGGGGCCCAGGTGGATGACAGGGGGCCCGGTTGCAGTCACAGGGGGCCCGGGTGGATCATAGGGGGCCTGGTTGTAATTACAGGGAGCCCGGGTGGATCACAGAGGACCCTGTTGCAGTCACAGGGGGCCGGGTGGATCGCAGAGGGTCCGGTTGCAGTCAAAGGGGCCCGGTGGATCACAGATGGCCCGGTCCCGGTCACAGGAGGCCCGGGTGGATGATATGGGGGCCGGTTGTAATCACAGGGAGCCTGGGTGGATTAAAGGGGGCCCGGTTGCAGTCCACAGGGGCCCGGGTGGATCACAGAGCGCCCGGTTGGATGACAGAAGGTCGGAGACTGCCGGAATTAGGGACCCGGCTGGAGTCGAAGTGGGCCTGAAAATATCGTTAGGGGCCCGGTTGCGGACATCGAGGTTAAGGGTAGTCCACAGGGGACCCGTAAGCATGCCAGGGAGCCTGGCCTTCAGCCAAAGCTAGCCAAGTAGACCACTGGGACCTGCACTCGTGGCAGGGGCCCGGCTGTGTCCGCAGGGGCCCGCAACTTGGGATTGGGGGGGCTCGTCGGGTCATTGGGGGGGCTTCTCCGAGCATTGGGGGCTCGAGCCCCCAAAATATATGGAAACTTGCGCCCCTGTATCCGGTATGTTTTATATCGATGGCCTAAGGCTAGATACGAGCCATGGCCTCTCCATTGGAAATACATGAAAAAATGGTTTAAATTTAATAGCTTAGTACCTAATAGATAGTGGTAGAGCGTTTCTTTTAGCGGCATTAGGTACGCCTTGAATGTGCGGTTCTAATGATATACATTGTGACCTAATTTGATTGTGACCTGACCTCAGATCAGGTCAAATTATATCTATATTTGTATAAATTTACCTACATTTGACCTGATTTCACCTACCAAGGATATATCATATATCATTCGATTTGGCTTGCGGCGAGGATTGCAATTATCTAAATTGTTTTGCTCTATCTTCACTAATTCAGACGTAATGACTGAAAACCGTTATTCACATGCTATTCCTATGGTGCCATGTCTTTCACATGCATCGACCTCTAGTGGCATAAAATTTGACGTGACAAAAAAAGGTTCAATTTTTCTGTTGGAATTTGGTGGGCTATCCGACGCCGTTTACCATTTTTCGCTATCTAGCTTGGTTTTCTAGATCTTAAGGGGGTACCCACTCCCTCCCCCGTCAAAGTAAGGGTGGCTCAGACCCCGTCAATGCGCGTGTTGACGCATGCACGCATGAAATTTTTTTCCTCGGGTCACCCAAGGTCAGGTCACCAGGCGAGGTCAACCAAGGTCACTTCACTTAAAATTTTGAGCTCTATAAGAGCTACATTTCTTAGTCGATCGATTTGAAACTTCCTACACTATATGACCCCTCCAGGTTCTACAAGGCGTATATCCGGGATTCTTATATTTCGTGGCCTGAGCTCAGGTCACGAGGTAACCTCTCCCATTGAAAAAGCATGGGGAAAACCTGTCTTATGATCTAAAAGTCACAAAAACAATTACAAATGCTCAGCTTGCTCAGAAAAGCGTTTTTGGACACCCCTTAACGTATCCCAGGGGACATATTTCCCCTTTGACTTCTCCAAGGTCATCCAAGGTCACCAGGGTTCAAAAACAGCATTTTGACAATAACGTTTGACCTAACTGAGCTAGATCTCTGAATCAAACATCATCGTGTCTGTTCTCGTCACTGGCTTTTATTTGATTTATGGCAAGGTCACTTTCTGACCTTTCGTGACCTCACGTCATATTAGGTCACGAGATGACCTCTGGAGGTCAAACCACTGCCGGGAGGTCATTACGTTTCAAATAGCGAAAAAAGGTCTGCCTATTTCCTACCAAATGGACTTTACCAGATCTCAATAGCACTAATGGCATAAGAGTTATGCCCAGTTTTCTTAAGCCTTACATTTTGAGTGAAAATAGCTTACCGTGACCTAACTTGGCCTCTGGAGGTCAAACCATTGACTTGAGCGCTTAAACATCCATAATAATTTCTTACTGAATTCACGCGAGCTTTCTATTGCACTTTGCGGATTTGCGCTAACTCTCATATTTTCGGAGTTAGGGGCATCGATGGCCCGGTAGGGCGAAGATGGCGCCGGACCCCGGTGGGGGGCGGGTTAAAGTAAGGGTGGGCACTAGCAAACAGCCCGATAAGGCAACCATTCATTCTCATGGCTCCTTGTTCTAGCAGTACAGCAGGTTACTGAGAAAGCACACCCGACGGTCCTTACTGTTTATGCCTATGTTTGATTCATTGTTCTCCATTCCAGGTGTTCACACACCTCTCTGTCATGTCCCAGAAAAAGAGACAGGCTCTGAGCTGTGAATAAATGTGCGTAAGGCTTCAAACAAATCGGAAAATACGAAAACAGGTATATTTTGAGCTTTGTTTATGCTTTCCGAGACAAGAAAATTCAGGTTTTTATGAAAATGTAAGTACACTGAAAGACACTGCAAATTATACCTGTAATCTGATTCAGTGAATGCTGAATACACTGACAGATATTGTGGGGTGAGGGAGGCCATCCCAGCAGTCTGACGTGGTTTACAGCAATGGTTCCTTCCATGGCATGCTATATTGAGCTGAGGAACTTTGCCCCAGCCCCCCCTCTCCCTGACGCAAAACTGTGGCGTTGCCCTGGCTAAGGACATTTACTGAGAAAACCGATGGAGATTGGCGGCGATGATCGAGGAAGAGGGGGGTAGGATGGATGACGAAATATATTGTACCTAATTGTATATCGGGACATCATTCAACCGTTCCTAGTCGTTTGGGCTATTCCTTGGTTGCTACCATATATGTATGCACAGACGTTATTAATTCACTTTTTCGAGACCTTCATTTACCTGTTTAAACAGCAAAAATATAGTAAAAATCAACGCTCTAAAAGACAATTAACTTATGAGGGCACTGTACGCTGTCAAAAATGATTGGGAGTGGCCCTAATAAAATAAAATAAAATAAAATAAATAAATAAACAAACGTATGTATGTACATCCTGACTGCATATCAAGAGTTCTGAGCAATACCCGGCGGTATTTTTCAAACGTTCTCCATGGCACGCCGAGAAATTCGCTGACATGATCACTGTGGCGCCTTGATGTTACTTGACTGAGACGCATAGGTGCATCCAGAACAACCAATCGAGGTGGGGACATTGTCGGGAGGAGAGAGGAGGAAACATCTGGATCAGGTGGCGCCAGTTTTGGCACCAAAACCTATAAGGTGGGCGCCAAATCATATCCTGGAGCGCTGCTACTCGCAAATATCGGTGGAGGGAGGGGTGGACGGGAAGTGTCATTTTAGGGGGTGCCACCGACCTTTCAGGGGGCGCCGAGTGTCGATCGGGGGATAAGTGCCCCCTTGTCCCCTGGATGCGCCTGTGGTGAGGCGCACGATAACAAAACGTCTCTCTCTCTGTGGAACTGTGTGGTGCGAACAAAGGTCACTGTAGACTAATTTGATCATCCATTTCGATCATTTCATTACAAAGACTTTGCAGAGACTTATTGCCGCAGTCTTATTTACCATGCATCCATTGATTAGGCTTGAAGTCGTTGAACGTTGATCAATGGTAGATACATTTCAATAACCTCTTTCCGTGTTTGACCCATCCGCTCTGCAGCTGCGCGACTACTGACGGAAACGAAAGTTGGAAATTTGAGAATTTTTGTATTTTCAGTATTGCTTGTTTTACAAGACTGGAAGTTCAAGTATTCCGAAACTTGAAGTCCATTCAAGCACTGTGAATGATACCATTTAATTCAGTTAAAATTGAAGATACTGAGAGCGCGCGTGTGGTGGGGGAAATTTATGCCAGCAGTCTAGCATGGGTTGCAGCAATTGCTCCTTTCATGGCAAAGTATATTAACCCTCGCCCCACCGGGGCCATCGATGCCCCCTCTAAGGTTATTTCAGAATAGCAGAAAAACGACGAGCCGCAGTAACGTGGTTGAGGGCTGTATCTCTCACACCATTATTTTCCCACCATCCCTGATTTTTTATCTCCGGGTCACCCAAGGGTCAGGTCACCAGGCGAGGTCAACCAACGTCACCTCACTTCAACTTTTGAGCTCTACAATAGCTACATTTCTAAGCCGATCAATTTGAAATTTCCTACACTTTATGACCCCTCCAGGGCCTACAAAATTTACATCCGGGATTTTTTGATTTCGTGACCTAAGGTCAGGTCACGGAGTGACCTCTCCCATTGAAACATAATGGGGAAAAGCTGTCTTATGATCTAAAGGTCACAAAAATGATTGAAAATGTCCAGATTGCCCAGAAGAGTGTTCTTGGACACCCTTTCACGGATCCCAGGGGCCATATTTGCCCTTTGACTTATCTGAAGTCATCACAGGTCACTAGGGGTAAAAACAGTATTTGTACGATAACTTTTGACCTAATTAAGCTAGAGCGCTGAAATAAACGTCATTGTGTATGTTTCATTACTGGCTTTAATTTGATATACAATAAGATCACTTTCTGACTTTTCGTGGCCTCAGTTCAAATTAGGTCACAGGGTGACCTCTGGAGGTTAAACCACTGGCGGGAGGTCATTATGTTTCAATATCAGAAAAAAGGTCTGGTATTTTCCTATCACGTGTACTTTACCAGATTGCAATAGCTCTAACGGCATGAGAGCTATGCCTAGTTTGCTTTGGTATTGCATATTTTAGTGGAATTAGCCTATCGTGACCTAACTTGACCTCTGGAGGTCAATCCATTGACCTGAGTGCTTAAACATGTGAGGTAATTTCTTACTGAATTCACGTGAGCATTCTAATCCACTTTGCAGATTTGCGCTAACCTCCATATTTTTAGAGTTAGAGGGGGCCATCGATAGCCCCGGTGAGGCGAAGGTGGCGCCGAACCCCCGGTGGAGCTCGTGTTAAGCTGAGAAACTCTGTCCCTGGGTGCTGGGTGGCCTAGGCACTTAACAAACCGTCTTCAGATCGGACAGCGCGGATTAACGTTGGTTCATTCCCCACGGTAGGAAACCGCCTTCCATGTTCGATCTGACCCGGTGGGGAGGATCCTTAAGCACCCACGCCAATTCTCCCTATAACTTGGTAAGTGTACCTGTTGGGAGTGGTCCTAATAAAACAAAATATAATAAAATAAAAGCCATGGCACCACGCCCGGTCCTAGAGATTGTGAAGTTTTAGCATATTAAAACATAGGAAACGCAAGTCAGTGCAACCCACTCTTCAGCTATTCGCCATATGTTTGACATACGTTTCGGAATGGAAGGAAGGGGGAGGGGGCAGAGCGGGCAACTCCCCACTCCTCATACCAAAAATTCCCGAGCTCAGCTAAACTGGGCGGAAATAAGAAAATGTTGTAACGAGCCGGTGTGGAAGGCAGCAATGAGCCCAAATAGAATGTCTTCTTTGTGCTAGAGGGGAAGTTTCTTGTCAGCAGCAGGGGGAAGATTGACTGGTCCACTCGCTTCTTTGCCGGTGCAGTGGCGACGCTTATCTATCAGGAGACCCGCAGGACGGTATATAGGGCCCCAGAAGTCAGCGGAGGAGTTTGTTGGTGGAGTCTCATAATGGCGGATTCAACCAAGTTTGTACACAAACCCGGTTTAGAGATGTTAGACGAAGTACCGGCCAGGCTCCTACTGAACTTTTAATTAAGAAGGCGGCATCGCTCCGCTGAGGGTTAAAAATTCCAGGGGGCTTTGGGGCTTATAAGCATAGTGGGTTCTCGACTGATAACTTGCTCTATAGAAAGTGGATCTTTATCCCAGAAGCGTTGGAAACGCCAACTTTTGCAAAGCCGGGTTGGATGAAACCAGCCTGGGAAATTCACATTCTTACACCAGGTAAATATTGTACTCAACCCTGTTGTTCACAAAGCCAATAAAGCTGGGTAGCTTGAGGCGCCGCTGCCAACGGTCCGCGAGCCGGGAACCAGACCGGTGGGCGTTATTGTTCCGAAATAGCCGAACCGGCTCAAACTCGGGATACCATGAAAGACCAGTGGTTGTCCGGCAACGAAAGCCGGCCCAATTTTCGGTCGTGAAAGGACGTTAAAATGAAGACCTCTGATACAAATATAACTCAAATATAATTTTATATATATATATATATATATATATATATATATATATATATATATATATATATATATATATATATATATATATACAAAAATAACTATATTGATGTAGAGGGGACCACGGTAGAAAAATGGCAGGATGAAAAAACATGGTAGTTTCTACTGTCTTAGTTTAACCAGCGTTATCATTGAATGACCCAACTGAAGCGATCAAATGTATATGGTTTTTCATTGACACTGTTACCATAGTTACATAGGATGATGTGATAACGACTCCTGTTAATTTCCATTGGCTAAATTAGCCAAAATATTATTCATACGCAGAACCAGAATTACAAGCTCCAAACCAGCACTACAATTTAACACTGGTGCCGCAATTCTTTGCTGCTGGGTCAGAATGACAACCAAACTGCAGCTCCTGGCTGTTTATCGATATTGACAGTTCCCTGCATCAAGAAAATTCGACAGTCATACTGGCCGAAATCCCTTCTTACCGCTTCACCGAATCGAGCTCGTTTCAAGAGAAGTTTCAGCTCGGTAGCAACTAAAGCTTATCTCACTCCGATGGGGGTACGTTTTTTCACACGACTTGTTGAAAAGTTGGGTCGGATTTTCGAGCATTTGTTCAACATTCAAGAGGTGTCAAGGAAGTGTTCAACCGGCTCCTAGTATAGCAGCTCCAGAAATGTATGTACCACACCATTTTTTTAATATTTAACTGGGGGCTATTTGCCCCCCAGTCGGCCGAATTGCTCCCCCGTGCCCGGGAAATGGCCCCCAGTGGGACAAGCAGGAAATGACTTAAAATTGAACAAAGGTAAACTCACCTAACCAAAATAAGACAGAACACCACCCGATAATAATTATATTGTTCTATTGTTCGTCCCAAATTGACATTTCCACAAAAATTGTGTTCAAAACTTTCCACCAGTGACTGCCTATTCCATCGCGCGAAGACGAAACAGTGCGTAGTTGCGGGAAATCCCGGCAATGCAGCCTCAACATCAGCTGCTCACAGCGCTGGAGCCAACGACTAATCAAACATCGTGTTCCATCCGACCGGAAGTCACTGTCCCAGCCAGTACTGTGTTATTGTATGATACTCTTATTTCACACGCGGTCAGCTGTCAGCGCTCAGAGCTTGTTCGTGGATTAGCCAGGACACGGTTTAGTCAAAGCGCGGCAGACTGGTTGCTGGAGTGGCGGTGTGAAGTGCTTAGCCTATTTATTTATCATTGTGGTGGCAGGATACGTAAACTTATAGGTGAGATCGCTGCATCAAACTTTTTTCTGTAGATTTGATCAGTTTTAATTATTTTTTAAATTAATGTTTGTCCCGTGGAAACACCACGGAGCGTATTCCACCGGTGCTGGACCACAGACATATTTAATATCCGTAACATGGTGACGTGTTCTGAGTCTGTTTAGTTGATGATTAGGTGAGAGTGACTAAAGATGTGAGCATGATTTTTGTGTGTCCCACGGGGAACACCAGGGTGAGGACTGACACCGGGTGCAGAAACACTTTATGATGATGAGGTGAGAGTGACTGAAGATGAGGCATGATATTTTGTGTGCCAAGCGTGGAAACACCCAGAGCCACCTGACCTTGGGTGCTGAACCACAGACATGTTTAATCTACGTACCAATAACGTGAATTGAGCCTTTTTAGATGATGAGGTGGGAGGTACTTGATATGAAGCATGATTACACATGTATGAGCCCTTTCCATAACCCCTCAGGCCAGTAGGCGAGGAAAACCTGTTGCGCACCGACCTTCAAGGCAAATGACCTTTTTTCAAATAACGCAGAATCAAAGATGTGGGCCGGGTAGCCGAGTGGCTTCGTTCCCTGTCTTCAGATCGGATAGCATGGATTAACGTGGGTTCAATCCCCATGGTGGGAAACCGCTTTCCATGTCCGATCTGACCCGGTGGAGAGGGTCCTTAATATCCACACCAATAATCCCTGTAATTGAGCAAGTGTGCCTGTTGGGAGTGGTCCTAATAAAAAATGAAATGTGCAGAACAACACTACTTACCGTATCGTATTCTGCATCACTTTCAAATATCTGTCCAAATTGTTTTCACACCTCTGCCAGCCGATCAGTTTCAAACTCTCATAATACCAGTTGTCCCAAATAAGTACCACATTTAAAATGTGTATATCTGCGAAAGTATTTACGATAGAAACAAGAAACCTTCACCATGTTAC
The DNA here is from genome assembly GCA_034440635.1 of Lepas anatifera. Lineage (NCBI taxonomy): Eukaryota > Metazoa > Arthropoda > Thecostraca > Lepadidae > Lepas > Lepas anatifera. The sequence goes on from JAOTON010001270.1 coordinate 44,005, forward strand.
TCTGTATTTCAAAGTATTTTTGTGTCGTGATAACACTGATGGATTCTCATTCTAAGCCCCATACAGCACGTGCTCCAGATGTGAGCCATTTCTGAAGCACATACCTCTGCCCTCTTTAGAACTTTCTCACAAACACGTTCGCACATTTCAGGCTTGATAAGGCGAACTTGCTTCCTGATGTTGTTCTTCAGGTCTGTGGTGTTTCTTTTCCTGGATAGTACACTTTGAGTTTTAGGTATCCCCACACAAAAGTCTATGGGGGTCAAGTCCGGTGAGTGTGCTGGCCAGTCAACTTAGTCTTCTTTGAGATCACCCGTCATCAAGGTGATCCCTAAGCCAATTGGGGTAGGGTAGCCATGTTATGATAGGAAAAATTCCTTATAACGCACATCTAGCGTAGAAATTGCAATTGGTCAAAGATTGGGCAATCCTGAATCATGTAACTTTGCAATGTCGCAGTTCAATGTGTTGTCTACTCCTGTCAGGATAAGAAAGTTTCAGTTATGATGGTCATCGCTAGAGAACAGTTTTTCGAACAGTCTGCATTTGTGTGTCATTAGGAACAGGGTGTCTTATTACGCACACTTCGTGAAATCCGCGTGCTTGATTACACACACCTCTTATTGACTCTATCTAAGACATATGATTGTTGTATCATCGTATTGTAATGTAGGGTATTATTGTGTTTTCTATGATTATTATGTTTTAGTTTTGTATTATTGTATTTATTATGTTTGATAGAATTATTATTTTCAAATTATACAGCTTAACGTGGCACGCCTAAGGAATACACCAACAGAATATATGGTTTTATTCATCACAGAAAGCAAACGCATTACCTTAATCGCAATATCACATCTACTAGATCTCTGTCGTCACACTGCTCTACCTGGACTCCTCCAAGTGGTCCCAATTGCTTAGATGGGGCACAGGTAAGGCAGCATCAAAGCAAACCCATCTTTGGCAGGAGCTTTAAACCACTCATCGGTGTCAATAAGGTTCAAAACGCAGATACCCAAAATATCAGCTTAACGACACCATATCAGCTCAGGAGCCTTTAGGCCAATTCAGGGATCCTTAGATGAGTTCAGGGGATTGGAAAATAATTAAATCAAAACAGCTAAGGGGCGCCAGATCAGCTCAGAGTCCGTAGGTTAGCTTAACCCCTCGCCTCACGGGGGGCATCAATGGCCCCCTAAGGTTTTTTTCGGGATAGCAGAAAAACAACCAGGCGCAGCACCGCAGTTGACAGGCTCTATCTCTCAACCCATCATTTTCCCACCATCCCTGAAATTTTTTACCCCGGGTCACCCAAGGTCAGGTCACCAGCTGAGGTCAACCAAGGTCACCTCGCTTCAACTTTTGAGCTCTATAAGAGCTAGGTTTCTCAGTCGATCGATTTGAAACTTCCTACACTTCATGACCCCACCAGGGTCTACAAGGTGTATATCCGGCATTTTTCGATTTCATGGCCTGAGGTCAGGTCACGAGGTGATCTCTCCCATTGAAAAAGCATGGGGAAAAACTGTCTTATGATCTAAAAGCCACTAAAACTATTGCAAATGCACGGCTTGCTCAGAAAAAAAAAGTTCTTGCACACCCTTTCACGGATCATAGAGTTCATATTTTCCCTTTGACCTCTCTGAGATCATTCCAAGGTCACCAGGGATTAAAACAGTGGTTTAGGAGTACCTTTTGACCTCATTAAGCTAGAGCGCTGAATCAAACACCATCGTATATGTCTCGTCACTGGCTTTCATTTGATATATGGTAAGGTCACTTTCTGACCTTTGGTGACCTTAGGTCATATGAGGTCACCAGGTGACCTCTGAACCACTGGCGGGAGGTCATGACGTTCCACATAGCGGGAAAAGGTCTGGCATTTTTCTATCCAATGTAGTTTATCAGATCTCAATACCTCTAATGGCATAAGAGTTATGCCCAGTTTTCTTAAGCATCGCATATTTGAGTGAAAATAGCCTATCGTGACATAACTTGACCTCTGGAGGTCTAACCATTGACCTGAGCTCTTAAGCATGTGAGTAAATTCTTACTGAATTCACGCGAGCTTTCTATTACACTCTGCAGATTTGCGCTAACCCTCATATTTTCGGAGTTAGAGGCGGGGGCCATCGATGCCCCCAGTGGGGCGAAGGTGGCGCCGGACTCCCGGTGGGGCCCAGGTTAAGAGCCCAGCACAAGCTCAGGGTACCCCGATCAGTCCACCGATCAGCCCAGGGAGTCTCTGACTAGATCAAGGGCACTCCCACAAGCTCAGAGGGCCACCAGACCAGCTCAAGAGGTTCATCAGACAAGCTTTGGGGTCCGGTAATTTCATGTATCATATTACAGCTAAACTGTGGTAATACAGGGGCCCACCACAGGTAGGTGGTGGGGATAGGTGAGCCAGGGACCCCTTGTTCCTTGGCCTATGTTGGGTCATCTTCCAGTCTTGGTGGACATTTACCATGCTTATATGTGCGAATCCCTGGCAGCTAATTTAGACATGGTATATTTTTAGCCCCGAGTGGCATTTCTGGTCACGCCTATGGTTGAAAATGTGACAGATAAAAAAATACTTTGTAATAGTCATTTATAGATGAGTAAATAAAGTTAGTAAATATAGTCGGATAAATAAAAAGTTTGTTTAACTAGACGGGAATTGTATCCAGAATGCATGTCAAATTTCGATGCAAATGCAGGGAATTGTGTCTTAAGAAATTATTTGCATCCAGAATGCAAGACAAATTTGATATGTGCGTAGTTCGAAACACTCAATTTGTGCGCAATTAGGGCCCATGCTTTAAATACGCCCAATCTTTCTTTTTAAGTATTTGTGGTCAATCCAACCGTGCATCATCGAACCAATCCTAAGAAATCCAAAGGCTGATCCTTCTTTCTGTATCTTTTGTCACCACAAGTGAAAATACCAGAACAATATGAATGCTTAGTGAACGATGAAACTCTAAGTGTTGTAATTAACGAGACGGTATTTGCCACGATTATCTGAAAACATCGTTCCATCAAACTAGCCATTGAAACCACCGCCGCCAATTACACGCTCGTGCGCGTTGCAGATGACGCTGCAAAGAAAGATCGCCGAGTTTGGTAAACATAGTAATTTAACTAGACTTTACTTTGCACTATCATCTAGGGGCACTTTTCTGTGCGTAATATGGAAACTTTATGCTAAGGCCATTAGGGTCTACAAATTAGGGCCACATTGGAACTTTCATATTGTTGACCAAAGATACAGTCAATTTTTGCTTGCTCCACTTTAAGTCTATGTTGGAAAATGAAAAGGACCTTTTTTTAGAAAATATTGGTTAGATCAACTTGAAATTCCTCTTACCATTATTACGATCCTATTATTACGATCCTAATAACAAAGTAGAATTTTTGAGCATCTAAACTCTCAACAGGGGAGGAAAAAACCTTACACCTGTCGCCAACCTAATGTCTAACACTGAAAGCTGTCACTTTTATTTTTTCAATATAAACAATTACTAAAGCACACATTATGCAACAAATGGTAACTGCATTAATAAAAAACAATCAGCAGCCAGACAAAAATATTCCTGATTTTGCAATGATGCTTACCTACTGAACACCACATCATCATGTATTTCTACACTTCCACACAAATGAGGTGGCTTTTAAAGTGTTGTCGCAATGCGTATGAAGTGATTATAAGCTATGGAAGGAGATGGTAAGGATGAGGAAAGGTGAGGATCAAGAGGATGGGATTCTACCTGGAGGGGTCGCTGCAGCCACAGGCGCATGCGCTCACAGCCTCCAGGTAGAGTAAGGATAAGGATAAGGATTAGGTACCGGTAAAAAACACACACACACAATCGCACACTCACTTCGTACATTTAAACTAAAATAATATGAAGATGAAAATGTTCGATTCTTCGGCTTCGTTTTCATTTCGTCTTCGATCTGGTAAATTTCGTTGTTTGTGCTCCATCTTGTTGGTGACATCGTTGACCTTGCTTCACTGATGTTCAATTGTTGCATATTTTTTTTCTTTAGTCTCCGGTGCTGATGTTCTCTTTCACAAAACTTGTTTTTTTATTGTTCTCTAAAATTATCCATCCTGAAATATTTCAATATTCCCGCCGCGAAGCTTTTTTCTTGAAGGAGCTCTTAAAACACGTGAAACGCAACAAAAATCAAGGAGAAGATTAGCGACGAAACAAGGATAGTAGGCCAAAATGATGACATACTTCTTATTTTTATCTTCTTCTAGCTTGCACCAGAGACGGTCGAGGCGAATGAAAATTAGTACATAATGTAGCCAAAGAATGTATCCTTCACCTGTATGGTATCATTGCTGATTTTTAATTAGAACAGGAAAATTTTTTATATTTTCAAAGAGCACTGAAAACACGTCCACTCCCTGACGCTGAAAGAACTGAACTATGCATCTGAACATCTATGCACACTGGCGGATCCAGGAATTCATTTGTGGGGAGGGGGCTAGGGTTTCGAGCCTCACCTGCCAGTACCTCGGGCAGTCCCTCGCTTATTTATTAACTATCGGGGCTTGGCCATTGGGGGGAGGGTAGCTTGAGCCCCCTAGCCCTCTCCCTTGGATCCACCACTGCATATGCGTAATTTTCCACCTGTGTAAAGGCTGCCGCAAACACTGCAAAACGCCCACTGACGTAGATGCAAATTGGACCTCCCGGAAATCGGAGCCGCAATCTTAGATTTTCTAGCTCATGACTCCACTAACTGGGCTGCCACCGGCCTGCGATAGGTCATCGACGGGTGGCAAAGTAGCATCTAGCTGCAGAGTGACACGTTAGTGTTTGCCAGCTTAACTGCTTGCGAACAATGGTGGGATCAAATATGATTCAGCCTATCACTAGATTTGTTAACAGAAAAGGTCCAGAATCGTCTCAAAGTTGAGAGGGGGCACTGCCCCTAGTCCAAAAGTTGAGGGCAGCCGCCCCCTGCCCCCCGGCTCCCGTGCCTATGGTGTCTGGCTGTTGGAACTGCTGCTTCCTGATGACATTATTATATCAATAACTAAAAGTTGTTTGGTCGGGCCACAGTCGAAAAATACAAACCTGGTGACCAAAAAAGAGAACTAAAATAAACAAAAAGGCTGAAAGAGCTTATATTATACATAAGCGTCGCCACCCACAAAAAGTCAAGGGGCAAGCGATTTAGACCTCCTGATGACAAGAAAACCTCACTTGAAGCATCCAAAACTCGTCGGATTCTGGCTGCTTGATACTTTCAAGCTTTTCCCCAGTTTGGCTGAAAAGGGAGCATTTCACGAACAGTGGGTGGCAGGCCCACAATGACCTCCTCATACCATTATCATTATCATTCGTATATTTGGCGTTTTAGGACGCACCGACTACTGAGGTCATTTTGTATCCCTAAAAATAATAAAATATAATAGTAAAAGGACGGAAATCCCGTCAAGATGCGACAGCATCGTCATCTTTAAAGTGAATCTGGCACCTTTATAACGTGATTTTAACTGAGATAGCCAAGTTGTAAAGCAAGTCGGAAAACCCGGTACTCTATATATCATTTGTCTTGGAACTTGATTTTTTCGTAGAAAAAAGCTAAAACCTACCCGAAATGTACCTCTCATGTACCTCTCACCAGGTGGCCATTGTTGTGAGCTGCTGGTGTGACGACATATGCTGACGTCATGATGAGCATCAGCCAATCGAAGCCCTTGAAGCATTTCGAGTATGGTAGTGGTTGCCAGATCATGAAATCATCCACATGCATATATTTATTTCTTTTCCTAGAGGAATATTTTAAAAATCAAAAGATTAGGCTTATTGTACATTTTTCAGAGAAATCATGAGTAGTTTCATTATTTTCGGCTAAAATTAGGCCTAATTACACTAAATTCCAGGATTCGACCAAGATGCCACATTCCCTTTACGACCCAAACAGGTACATGAAATAACAGGTGGGTCTAAAATAGTAAATAGGGCTCAACCTTGCACCCACAGGAAGGTCAAGACATTTTACACAAGAAACCTAAACGGCTACAAAGGTGCGTAGATGGCATTAAAGGGAACGCTCTCCAAATAGTACATTATGCTGGCGATCTCAACAGACAGATGCTCCCCTAGGAGCGAATCCAGTGTAGGAGACCGCCACAGATACAGTAGCGGTGGAACATTTTTGTCCAAGGGGGAGGAGAGCCTCAATGGGGTCCATGGCATCAGCGGGAAATGTCATGGGGGATTGTTTAAATGTAGATTTCACAGAAATCATCACTTCTTTATCGTGCTGTCGAAGACGCGAAGTTTTCCCAATTTCCCCTACTTTGACTTTGAAAAAAGGTACACATTTACCATCCAGAGATAGTGCTTACTCGCACATTGACTGACAATGTTTAATAAAAGATGTTGAGCAGAATGTAGATTTCTAACTTTGTTTTGCCTACTTCGTTTTATGTCATCTTAGAGGGAGAAAAGACATGGCATAGGTGTGTGCAGCTAAAATTTTCTTTTAATCTGCATTTCCACAGAAACAAATGGTCACTGCGTTGTTTTGCCCGAGTCGGTGTGGCTCCGCTGCGCTCGGGGTCTTACCCCGCCGCCGCTCGGGCCCCCTCCCCTCCTTTTTTCGCGCCGTTGTCGGGGAATTTCCGTACTACAATTAACCGAGACCAATTATGCGCCCTGATGGTGACCTTAAATCTTCTCCCCCATTGAGCCTCCCCGGCTGACCCTGCTAACTGACATGTGTATGCCTCCAGTGTGTTCATCTTGCGCGTTGTCTTTTTGAATAAACTTGAATGGCTTCAAAAAGAATTCAGGGACAAACTTTGCTTTGGCGAATAAGGAGCAGTTCAAAATTGCGCTCATCTATGTATATCGAGACACATAATGAGACACTAGCCTATGAATTTTATGTATGTATGTATGTATGTATTTCAAGAATCACCCACAGGCATGGGCACCCACTGACAGGTGAAGTCAAAAGGTTTAAAATAATAAATATCAATGCAGAAACAGACACAGCCGATCGTCATTATCTCCTGTCGTGTAAGTATAAAACAACGCGCTTCTTGAATTCGGTGACACTTTGATACCACACATCTACATTGCGGTTTGCATTTAAAAAGGCGTTGCACGCCTTCGGTATTGGGCAAAATAAACTGTAATGGGCGGTATTTGTCCGGGCGAACATGACATGAAATGTAGCTTTGGTGCGGAGCTGCCGGGTGGGCACAGTCAGTGGGAGCTTAAAAAGCAAGAATGGAGAGTCTACTTTGTGGCGATGGACATCTCTTATAAACATCAAATCAATTTGCTCTCGTCGGGCCGCTAAAGAGCTCATTCTATAAATATCCATTAACTCCTCAAACTGGAGTGAGGGCCCTACCACTCGACACCGAGCACACAACCACATGAAAAATGTATGCTGTACACGTTCAATCCCTTTCATGTGTACGTCTGCTGCTCCACCCCACACCACGCTACAAAATTCCAAAATTGATCCCACATTGGCACAGTATGTACTTCTCACAGATTTTTTGCCCCGTTCAATGAACGCTCGTCCTTTTGCCGGTCTGCAAATACCTCATAAGTAAGCCCAAGGCCCTATTGGCCTTGCAAACAGTGGTGTTAACGTGTTAGCCGAAAGTTAGTTTTTCGTCCAAAAAAAAAACGCCTAGATCACGCATCACTGACACTTTCTAATTCTACCCCGCCTATAGTGTATGTGCCAGTGACAGGAGCACGTCTTAGAGATAAAGTTAAAATTTTACATTTTGCCGGGTTTAAAGTCAGACCCCACGTCGCAGACAAGCAACAAAGGGAATCCAGCTGTCTCTGTAGGAATTCAACATCTTCGTCGCTATTAATTTTGCGATACATTTTCACGTCATCCGCGAACATTAAGGTGTATGTCTGAACAACTTTCGGAAAATCATTAACGAGACAGGCGAACAGCAGCGGCGATAACAATCCGCCTTCCGGTGTCCCCGATTGAACAGGCATCCATCGCGAGCACTTGCCCTTTACAACGGCTCGCTGCTGCCTCCCAGACAGATACGACTCACACCATTTAAATGCTTGGTCCGAAATATGAAATGAATGTTTAAGTTTGTGGATAATCAGTTTATGGTTCACACTTTGGAAGGCTGAACTATAGTCTGTGTAAGTCACATCCGTCTGAGAGCCAGCCGAGATGTTGCTCCAGGCAGTGTGGAACAACGTACTCAGGTTAATTGATTAAACCGGTTAAGACTTAGGTCGAATATCTCATAATTCACGCGTTAAAACAGAAATTGCCCCGAAAATTTTTAGATTATCTGCACACATGGCCTTGCTTATAGCCTAGACATGCACAAGGGCATCTCACTGACCGTGTTTTACCAGGTGCAAGTGCAGCAACTTCATAAATAGTGGACGTGTTTCGGTCCTGATTGTTTACACGCGTAAAATGGCTGCAGGAAGGAAGCTTTTTTACACGCTTCAGAGCCGATGCGACACACTGGGGCTTGGGGCTTTGGGGGCTTTCTCTGGGTTTTCTCTGGGGTGGCTCGGGCTTCTCTGCCAAATCTAGTGTCACCGGAAGGGAGGTCCGCTGAAGACGAAAGACGACTTCGCCCGGGTGGGGGTCTTTTAGAAGCCCCTCGGGCTTTTCCGAAGCGACCAAAAACGGCGGCGCGCAGGGCTGCCAAACCTAGCATAGCTGTTCCTTCATCCTTTTTACATCCGTCCTGAAAATTTTAGCTCAAGCTCATATCAGGTCATGTCACCAGGCCAGGGGAAGTGACCTCACCTCAAAAAATGCGTAGTACTGCATAACTAAAGGAGGGTTTCTCAATCAAGTGGAAACTGGTACCATATATTGGGCCCACCAGGAGCTACAACACATGTTCCGGGATTTTTTAGATTGGTGACCTAAGGTCATGTGCAGAGCATGACCTCCCCATTGTAAATACTTGGGGAAAATCACGAAATGAGCTTTTCTCGGTAAGTATGGATGGAATCGACTTCAAACATCGGTTACGACTTGCTCTTAGCCCATTTCTGAAGTTGACGCCAAACATTTTGACTTGGGACGGTTAAAAGATCATCTCAGGTCAAATAAACATTTTTTGGCGTTATTCTCTATACATTTTGAATAAACAAAGATACAATTTTTATTTTGTCACCAAAGTGTTTGTATAGTCACTGCAAGTCAAATTATATGCATCATGACTATACCAGGTCAAGTTGGGCCAGACCGTTGACCTGGGTCAGATCAAATTCTTAAATTTGACCTGGCATAGCAATATTATATATCATTCGATTTGTACTGACGAGAGGATTGCAATGGTGCATCAACTATGGCTGTATCTTGTTTGTTTTGGAAGTTATTAGCGAAAAGGGAAACGCCCTTATGCATGGGTGGCTATTGACATTCCCAAGAATATGCCCCATATTCAGTGACCTGTAGCTCCCTGGGCTTTGACCTGACCCGAAAATCATTTGCACCGTAATGAAAGAGCAACTCAAGAGCTTTCGAATGGTGTTAAAAACATGTTTCTATCTATCATAGTTTCTGAGATATATGAGGTTTTCTTAGTACACCTCATATTAGCGATTTTGACCTATTTTGACCTCTGGTGACCTTGATATTGACCTGACGAGAAAAATGACCGAAGTGTTTTCGATATAATTTTTGAAGAGCTTTTGATTGCCGTTTTGCACTTTTTCTAGCTCTCTTAGTTTTTGAGATCGTGGGGGTCTTTTTAGCCCCCCCCACCAGGGCGAAGGTGGCTCGTACCCGCCACCGGGGTAAGAGTCCTAATGCCGATTTTTGTCACTAACGAGATAACTTTTTCAGGTTAATTTTCAAGTCCAAACACCATTTGTGGGTAGTCCAGGGCTACGTTCCTCATCCACCACCACCCCACAACGACCTCGCGCCTTCGCTGTCAGTGCCCAGAGAAAATGATTTAAAAGATAATAATGCACATGCTATTCCAGCCTATAACTATAGTTAGCGGGGCAAAAGCGGGAAAATGAAGCAACATCGGTGTTTTTTATTGCTCTTCCTACACCGCTGCCGCGGCTTATGTTCCTTGCTTTTATTCGTCTTCTATAAGACTGGTTTGTAGAGAATAGTAGAATGTTAGGAGGAATACCATACTAAATTTAGCGTCTGGCATATGCGCAATAACTTTTTCCAAGTTGGGAGGGGGAGCGGAAGTTGTCACCAATGGTCGGGTCAAATATGATTCGGCCTATCACTTAATTTGTTAATGGAAAATGTCCGGAATCGTCTCAAAGTTGGGGGCCACTGCCCCCAGTCCGAAAGTTGGGGGCAGCCGCCCCTGCCCCCCGGTGCCTGCGCCTATGGTGTCTGGCGGCTGGAACTGTTGTTTCCTGATGACATCATTATATCAACAACTTAAAGTTGTTTGGCCGGGCCACATACGAAACATATAGATTTGGTGACCAAAATAGAGAACTAAAATAATTCGATAAGGCTGAAATAGCTTATATTATGCATGAGCGTCGCCACCAGTAAATAGTCAAGGGGCCAAGTAATTTAGACGGATTCTGACTGCTTGATACTTTCAAGCTTTTCCCCAGTTTGGCTAAAAAGGGAGCATTTCACGAACAGTGGGTGACAGACCCACATTGATCTCCTCATACCATTATCATTATCATTCAAAGCTTTTGCTTTTTAAGACGCGCCGACTACTGAGGTCATTTTGTATCCCTAAAAAAATAATGAAGGAAAAGATAATAGGAAAAGGACGGAAACCCCGCGCAGATTCGGCTGCGTAGTCATCTCTAAGACCAAAAAATAGTAAATAGGGCCCAACTCTCGCACCCACAGGCAGGTCCAGATCTTTTGTAAAATAGATATAAACGGCTACGTAGGAGCGTAGATGACATTAAAGCCAACAATCTCCAGGTAGCAAATTATGCTGGTGATCTCAACAGACAGATGTCCACCGGGAGCGAATCCAGTGTAGGAGACTGCCGCAGAAAATGAGTCCTCTCTATCTCAAAGTCCGAAATTGCACCAGGACATGTTTCGCGACAAGTCTATCACCAGAACGCGGGCACTCTTTCTGAACACGACTAGGTGAAAGATAGGCGTTCGTAGCATGGGTGCTTCCCAATTGCAATCTACAGAGCGTGACCCCGTCCTTTCTGCAGCCCGCGTTGCTGCCGCTGGACGGCCAGAATCCTAACCGGGGCTTTGCCTCCCTGAGTTGTTGCTCCTAGTCACCGGGCCTCCTTATTCCGACGTTTATGATAATATACATCCGGGCCTTTACGTGTGGAACTACTTGCGAGATTGTGAAGTAATGCTTTATAGCTGTGGCGATTTTGTCACGCCGCTGAGCCGTATGATTCTTGCACACATGTGTGTGGACAGGAAGACGACAGGAACACCACGTCGTCTCGACCCTGAAAGTTACCTTTTCCGAACTTCTATAGTACCTCCGACACGTCGACGCTTTTGGTGTTGAGCCTCTACCCGTGGAATGGCCCAGTGCTTCATATTTTTATAGAAGAACGGAAAAGTAATCACGACATTCGCACATGAGAAGAGGGCTGGAGGGAATGGCGCTGCAAAAAATTGAATTAGGCACAGCCCTTCATCAGAATCTGGTAGAACTATTGTTTGTATTGTTTGTATTGTTACAACACTTCCCCATCGGTGGTAGGCCGGTATGAGTGTGTTACCTATCGCTTACCTACCTGATTCTGATGATGGATTGTGCCCGAAGGTTATCATTCTTTTAAGTTCAAACGAACTTTTTTCCTAAAAATGAATTTTGTTTACCCGTTCTGCTCTGGCAATACATTGGAAACAGTTTAAGGTTATTTTCCGATATTCTTACACTGCACAGTTATTTACTCCAGACACATGCCTCGTCGACTACGGCGAAATTTTAACTCCACATGTCCATTTTAACATGTCCGCTATAGGACGTGGAAGAAGCTACACAATGAGACTCAAGATTATATGTGCAATACATATCATATATGAGGAAACCCAACCGAGTGGATTTTGGGCCTGACTTTGTGGGCCTGTAAAAAAATATTGCAAACTAAATGTTTCTTCCCAAAAGTCTGGCCCGAGCGCCGCTGCATTGCTATCACCGCCGATTTGAGGGGGGGCACCTCAATGGTGGTGCCCCCCCCTGGTCCGGCCAAGGGAGCACGGTGCCCCCGTTCCACCGCCTATGCGCAGATAATGAGTCCTCTCTATCACAAAGTCCCGAAATTCCACCTGGACATGTTTCGCGATAAGTCTGTCACCGCAGCGCGGGCACTCTTTCTGAACACGACTAGGCAAGAGATAGGCGTTCGTAGCGTGGGTGTTTCCCAATTGCAATATAGTCAGGTTGACGCATTGCGGCATACCTGAGCCTCTGCTGCAATGGTGAAAGCTTGAGTAATAATTTTGAGAACCTAGTGACATTTCGTGTCCTATCAATACTCCGGAGGTAGGGTCCTCATTCCCAGTGATACAAATACGGCCCATTAAATACAAGCAGACGACTCCAAACAGACGGAGAATATAAAAAGGACGCAGGTCACCCAACAGGTCAAATCTCAACACCTCCATATATCCGAATATAAAGGAGGTATTGCACCACCTGTGTGACCCTGGGTGGTCAAAGAATCCGGTGGGCACCTCAAACCAATATCGCACATTGGTTCATTATTTAAAGCACCAGGAATTGGGAAACCAATTGTAATGGCCTAAAGGCAAACAAGCGCTACTTCTCGTTTTCCCTCCGTCTAGAGGAGACCTGCCGCTCCCGGTGGTGACATTCTACTGCTCGGGAGGGAGAGGGTGGGCCGCCCCCAGTCACCACCCTGGATCTGCCCCTACATAGCATGAACCAAATTTCCCTCATCCCATCTCACTCGACGTTGACGATACACGCCTCAATCAGTGAAACCTGCGAATGTCCTTTATAGATAACCATGGTCTGAACAAGACACTTGAGCAGGTGGTTTCCTAACCCCTTTGATTCTGATAACTCAAGGAGCCATTTAAATGTTTTCTCTAAAGTTCTCACTGCAACTCTCTACAGAGTACGAGCAAACATTTCGTAGAGGATGAGGTGGACTTATCTGCACTTGTTTCTGAGGGAATGTCTCTTCTGTTATCTAATCTGTCCGCAAGGCGATTGGGTGCACACTGTCCCGGTGCACCGCACAGTCTGTTGGCAGCTGCGGGCAAGCACACTCTGTTCTTGCACTGTCCCCTTCCTCAACTTCTCACCATGGTGCTGCTGACCATATTCTGTTCCATCCTAGCTCTGCTTTTAGCGCTGATTGCCATCATTGCAGTTGATATCTACCGTTTGCCAAAATCTCGCTTCTACGAAACACGGGACCTGCTGTCGGTGTACTTTATGAGGCGGGTTCTGCTTTTATTTGCGGCATTCAAGTGGAGAACCTTCCAGAAGGACGCACGTGACTTTGTCAGGGTGCAGGAGAGATTCGTTCTGGAGCAGATCCGTGCCAATGAGGGAACGACGTACGGCCGCGACCACCAGTTCCAGCGGATCCACAGCCTAGCCGACTTCCGTCGCCTGCACCCGGTCACCGACTACTGCCACTACTCGGACTACATCTCCAAGGCTGAGAAGGGAGACACCAACGCCATACTGGGCAACGACCAGATCGAAATGTTTGCATGCTCTTCCGGCACCACAGGCAAAGCGAAGCATATACCCGTTGGTAAGAAATTCATGCGTTATTTTATGGGGTTATTTGGAGCAATGCACGGCTTTCACCCCCAAAGATTTCTGGGAAGATCCCCACTATTTAAGGAGATGCAAGTGATGTGTGTACCACGCTGGCAGAAAGCCGAATGTGGAGTACCCATCGGACCTTTTTCTGGAATGGTCCTTCATAAGCGGTACATGAATGCACACTGGGTTATCCCTTACGAGGCAATAGTCGTTGACACAGAAGCCGAGGCTCTCTACGTTTCATTGCTGTTTGCTCTGAGGGATCGTGACCTGTCCTTCATAGAAGGTGGTTTTGCTGCTGGAATGTTTAACCTCCTGAAGTTTCTTGAGGAGCACTGGCGCGATTTGGTGGCGGATATTCAGTCGGGTAGGCTAAAGGAAGACCTCGACATTAGTGACGACAAGCGTCGCATCATTAACGGGTTCCTGGTTTCGGACTCTGAAAGAGCGCGAGAGCTCGAGCAGGAGTTCCAAAAAGGAATGGATGGCATTGTGAAGAGAATATTTCCAAATCTGCTCGAGATCAATGTGTTGAGCTCCGGTACGTCCATGGCTCTCTACAAGAAACGATGTTTGCCCTACGTGAAAGGCATCGACATGGTGTCACCCATGTATGGCTCTTCAGAAGCATTCATGGCCGTTAACATGAGGTCTCCTAGGGAAGAACCAGCATACGTCCTCGTCCCCAGCGCGGCCTTCGTCGAGTTTCTGCCAGTGGATGAAACTGGTTCCCTGCTGGAGGGACAGGAGCCAGTCCTCGGTGACCAGGTGAAGATAGGTCAGCTGTATGAGATTGTGCTGACGAACAACTCCGGTTTCTACCGCTATCGGCTGGGGGATGTTGTTAAGGTGGTGGACTTCTACCACCAGGCGCCCGCCGTGGACTTCCAGTTCCGGGCCGGCCAGCTCCTCAACGTCCACATGGAGAAGCTGTCTGAGGAGAGTTTCTACCACGCGCTGCAGGCGGCGGTGGCGCGATGGCCGGGCGTAGTGCTGCGCGACTTCACCAGCGCCGAGAGCGTGCTGGACCCATCTCCCCGCCCCGGTGCGCCCTACTACCTCGTCTTTCTGGAAATCGAGTCGGGCACCGTCACTCAGGAGCAGCTCGATATGATCGATGAAACTCTGTGCGAACAAAACTACGTGTACAAGTCGTTCCGTGTCAAAGATTCGATTGCACCGATGAAGGTGCTACTGGTTGAATCGGGGGCGTTTTCGGCCTTCCGTCAGTTCACTTTTGACACAACCACTGCCTTCTTGAACCAGTTCAAGCAGCCTCGCGTGCTGCGTAACGGCAAGCAGGTCGAGTGTTTTATGAAGCACGTCCTAAAACAGTAGAGTAGATGCAACCTATCTGTATGTACTTTGCAGAGTGGAAAACAATGTGGTGCCCCAACCGACATTCTGGATGTTGAGATATAGAAATAGATAAGGCTGGAGGCCAAAATCTGTGTTGTCCACTGTTGTGAGTGTATTTTTCATTGAGGCTTAGCACGATTATCATGGGCATTCACATTTATGGTGCGCCCGTAGAAATAAAAGCACTAGTTATATACAGAAACAGTAGCGAGACAGTTGACAAAAATACAGTAGTTGATAAATATTACCATTTTAAATGATATTTACATGTACACACCTAAATACAATTACAGGCATAATACAATTACAAGTTAACGCCCGCGTTGCATACACTTATTGAGTTGAAGCTGTTATATGTATCTTGTATGCTTGTTGACTTGTATCATTATATCCTAATTGTGCAGTAATGTAATTGAGCATTCTTCTTGGCACTCAAAACTGAAGTATTGAAAATAGGACGCCTTTTGGGCTGCCTCGGGATCTTGAAGTTATGTCAAAAATATAAGTTACGATTACACCTCAGTTCTATGCTAATTCGAATTCCGTTGAAAATAACCGCCAGGCTGGAGGCGCACCTTGTTAAGCATTGGTAAGCTTCTTTGATCTCGGATTTGATCTTAAGATTTGTTGAATCTCCCTTACCACGAGTTCCCCCATTCCCCCGCATATGGATGGAAGGGGGCTCCATACAGACCAGGGGGCGCTATATCATATCGCAGGGGCACCAATGCTCGAGTTCTTGGGGAATGGATCAACACTTTCGGGGGCATATCGAGTTTCGGGGGAGGGAGGCACCGTGACTATTCGAGAGATTGCTGGGGCTTGATTTGAGTGGAAAGTACCCCTCATCCCCTGGATCCTCTCTGATGATTTCGGTGAATTTGATAGTGACCTGACCTCGATGGATGACAGTCTGTAGGTTTGTCTTTTCAACAGCTTTTGAATATTGTATTTTGTGGTGCGTTCCATGCCACTTCAAGGAGCCGAGTATAGGAACCTGTTTAATTTTTGGAGTGTATGTATTGATCGTGCCTAGGGATCTCCTTCAGACCATGATGGGCCTTTGGAAATAGGCAATTCACAACTCGTTGATCTGACCTTATACCAATATTCGGTTTCCATAAGCTAGCCAAATTCAGACACTTTTACTTGACAAGCATGTTTACCTGTTGCAGTTCCCAGCTTTTTCGGTGCAGTCAGGCGGCTCCCTAAAGGGAGGCCCCCAGCTGGGTATTGCAAGTTGTTGGGCCAGCTCACAGACGGTGATTTTCTCAATATACTTAAGGAAAGGTCCTGAACAGGTCAAAGAGGCCCGTCGGTGCAGTCGATGCTTGCGGAGCCCCACATAGAGCTCAGGAGGGACTCAGCGTCATCAATACGTTCCTCAGATATGTCTAAGACCACTGACAGGCATAGAAGGCCCCTTCTGGCTCATAAGAGAGGCCCATAAAATGGAAGAGGATGCATTTAGGTTAGCCACACTTCAAGGATATATCTATTGAAATGGTCAAGAGTCCGACAGTGGCGGGCGCAGACCCCAATATTGGCGGACTGAGGGGTTTCCAGCGCCCCCGATAACGCCTCATACTTATGACTAAGGCTCATGACATGCATGAGAGGCCCCTAACTGGTCCAAGAGGCTCCCTAAGTGGAAGAGGATGCTCTTAGGTTGACAAAAGTTGCTAGCCCTTCATATTTCATGATTGGGCTATTGAATAGATCAACGAAACCACATTCGAAAAGTGCCACTCGGCGCCCCTCTAATGGCGAAAATGCCCACAGCGTCATCGACACTTTTTTATTCAGATTTAGGCTCCTGGAACCAGAAATTCATCAGAAGTCCCCGATCTAATCACGGATAGGCAAGAGCAAAAAATATTTACTACAATGGCATGACACATATAAAAAGTGAACATATGGAGGCCCCACAACGCGGAAGCTTCCTCTTGGTCAGGTATAGCAGGCCCCTTGAAATCTGACACCATGAAAAGATCCATGACGATGCCCCTGCTTTAAGTGTTGTATGTTAAGTGTATTATTCATTCTAAGTGGTAATACACATCGTATAACTGCCGGCCGCGCCGGGCCCGGCCTGCCGCGCGCACGGCTCATCCCTTACCTGTAGCGGCGGCGCTCCCACCTCTGACCCTGATAAATCGCAGATGCGGCCACAGCCGCCGTCGACAAACGACACCGCAGGCCGATCGTGTCGACGGCACCCGATACGGATGCCCCGCGGGTATCGCTGGCAATCTCAGCGCGAAGCTCGCCCGGCTGCAGCTGCAGCCTGGGAGACGGCGAATTGCTGTCTGCCCGACCACTTGGAACGCTACCAATCAGCTTCTTTGAGTGAGTCGGAGTGATGGTTCGTATCCAGATGTGGTGCGTAGTGTCTCTCAGCTGCGAACGTGGCTGGGCTTCACGTGGTTATGGGTCTCGTTACAGTGATGACCTACACGGCATTAATCAATGGGCGTTGCATTTTATATTGTTTTGGGAATATGCATTGATGTATTCATCATTTCATAACTCCATTCAGGGAGCTTATGGGGTAACTCAGGTCCATTGAATTGAAAAACTGTTTTTTTCTGCTGAGGTTCTTTGTCCTTATTGGCAAAGCAGAATAAGAGCGTTTAGGCCATGAGGTACGTTGTCGAGAACTTCCTCATGCCGCTTAGATCGCCAGCTACCATCAGTTGTGTCTTGTACGAAATGACATAATGACGAAATGACCTCCCTGGCATACGGGTCAGAATAAAGAGGTCAGTGGTCGCACACCCCACTTTTCACAGAAAATATTCCGATTGGAAGAATGGGATAAATCGTAAAATCCTTACAAACAGCCCAGTTCGTTGCGAGCTCGTTTTATGTCCGCCGCGCACCACCATGACTCGAGACAAGCTCTTCAACTTAAACTTGATCGAGAATACGAGCGATATCTTGTGCTGGTAAATGGTGAATATTGAGTGCTTGCGCCGTCAATTACACTGCACTGCCGTTCTGTCTGGAGCCACGCAGCATGTTAACATGTTTTCGCGTCGTTCTTGCCGAAGTACGAACGATTTACGAATTCATTCTTGAATTTTAGGTATGAATGTTGTCCGAACGTCAGTTATTTAACTGATGTATTTTCCTCGTTTCAAATGCTTGACGTGCAACCATATAAAGCCTTGACTGACCGAGGGTGATAGCGAATACGCGGATGATGATGATGATGATGATGATAGGTACGATGATAATAAGAGGTTGTCCATAAATAACGTAACACATTTTATCCATCTTCCCTTGTGTAACGTTCTTTGACGCCCGTGTTTTCCCTTTAACAACGCTATGACTGACCCTCCCACCCACCCCCTTGCGTTGTGTAGCGGCCCTAAAGTTCTCTTAATGCCTGTTGGAGGTTGGGTGCCATCAGCCTATCTCGTGGAAACGACCCACAACCCTAAAAAATAAGGCAAAGTAGCTACAGCAGACAGAAAATCAGCTAGGCAACTAAAACCTGCCCAAAGACCCGCCCTTCAAAAAAAGTAAAAACACAAATAAAACCGGGTTAAAATTGCTGCTGCACCTAAAGAAGACTTTTCAGCCATATGCCCTTCACTTTTATTATCTGTTTACGGGTTTGAACCAATCCCATGAAATAGATAAAGCTTAATAACTAAATGAATGCAAACCTTTATAGTTGAAATGATATTTTCCTCAAATATTTCACAACAAAACACAGCCTAATGGGACTGGGGATTAAAATTCTAACAGGGTGCAATTTATATTGTAGAGAATGCTCAGAGAATATTGAATTTCTATTGAATGATTTTTGGATACATTTTAAAGAAACCACCGCTACCGAAAAAAATGTATGATGAAGCAGGGTTGACAGCTTTTGACTCCTACCCTATTCCTCGGTGATTTTTGTGTTGAAATCGTGCAAATCGTGCATTGGGTGAGAACAAGATTCCCTTCCCTGGCTGTTTGCACGGGACACTAGCGTTGTCCGATACGATATAAGCATTTTACTTCCCTATCTGGCCGACTAAACATTGGGGAAACACGACTTTTTGGATATAAACGCGGGAACAGTTTCGGTCCCAAGCCTCTGCCGTCAGTCTTTTAAAAGACTGAAGAAGAATTATATGTTTCCATTTAGCACTAGTGTCCGTTTAGGTAGGAACAAATGCAGACTCATTCCTTGTTGCATAGGCGGATCCCGGATTTCCGACCGGGAGGAGGGGCAGGGACAGATGGTCGACGGGGCGCCATATGGACCAGGGGTGCCGTTTTCTGGACGACAAAACGTATCAGGTGGATCCCAAATCCTATCGCGGGGTCGCCAATTACTCGCATCTTGGGGGAGAAGGACATTTCAGGTGGTGCCATCCGTTCTTTCAGGTGCCATCTGACCATCCAGCATTGCCGAATGGGGACATCGTCGGGGAGGGGGCGCCATCTGGACCAAGGGGCGCCACTTTGGGGCGGAAAAACCTATCACGTAGGCTCCAAATCCTATCACATGGACGCTGACACTCGCATCCTGGGGGAGGGCGAAGTAACACTTGTATTGAGATATACTTAGCGCAATACATGGACGAATCCCCCTGGACCCGCCTATCTATGCTTGCCCAATGCTTTTTTCCGCCAAGACGCCTTCTTTGTCCTATTTATTATTGTACCTACTCCGCATACAAATAAGACAGCACTCAAACTTCAAAGCAGAATCAAAGAAAACATACAAAAACAATGTTAAGAACGACTTTGAGTATCGTCTGAAGGATAACTTAGTGGATCACCCACACTCAGAAACGTTTTTGAGAATTGTTGCTAAACGGTTTTGCTAGAGAACATTCTAAATTCTGACCTTAGTCTATTTGGGGTCTTAAGAGCCATTTCATGTGCCATTTCTGAGTGCATGTATATCGTAAAAGGGACACTGTACTGATATTACAATAGTGCACTTGGGCACTGAAAAACAAAAATGAGCAGGCATCTAAGCCCAGTGGTGGATCCACGACTTCGTTTTGGGGGAGGGGTGCTAGAGGGCTCCAGCCTCCCCGTCATTACTTAGACTAGCCTACTTCCATGCAGTTACTATAGGCACTCTGACATTTCGAGGCGGGGACTTGAGCCCCTAGCCTCTGGTATCTACCATTGCCTACACCCACTGCTTTGTCATGAAATTAATTCCATTATAACTTCTATATAAGTAGAAACATGTTTTCATGCTGGCACAAGCCAGCTCGCTCAAGCATTTTGGAGGCCCGATTGGTATTTGCACATGGCCCTTCTCATAGCTTCAGCGGGTGCACTAAACAATTCAGATGACCACCTTCCGAGGTTAGTTTTTGAAACAATAATTTTGAAATCGCAGATGGTGGTGACGAGGGATTAGCACGGGACCAAGATTAACCCACGCCCCGGTGGAGGGTGTTTGAACACCCCCGCAGGTTTTTATTCGTTTTTTGTCGGCAGCACGAAAACACGGCAGCGCAAGGCGCCGCCGTAGTTGGCACACCTTATCCTTGATCGATTCCGCAACTTTCTACAAATTTTAAGGTTCGGTTATCTCCGGTCAGGTCACCAGTGCAGGTCAAGTGACCTCACCTCCAAAAATGTTTCAGGTGGCATTAGCAAAAAGGGTGACTCTATCGAATTGAAACGTATAACACACAATAGCCCCACCAAGTACTACAGCATATATCCCGGGATTTTTCACCCCAGGTCAGGTCATTTCTTAGTTTTGACCTAGTATAGCCATCATTCGATTCGCCGTAACGAGAGGAAGCGAATCAAAAGACGTACCTGTCTGCCCAATCTCGTTTCTTCCTGTGGCATTTCGGAAGAAAATGATCCTGTTCTATCACGTCTCAAATGAAGCCTGGAGTTCCGATCCATCTTGTACCATTATACCAGTTCCACGTGGCGATCAATGCAGGTATCTGCGTGTTACGTGATGACGCTTACACTAAAGAATATTAAGTGGGGCTTCCAGCCCGGCGATGTTTTTCTACGGAATTCGAATTAGCATACAACTAAGGTGTAATCTTAATTCATATTTTTGACATAACTTCAAGATCCCGAGGCAGCCCAACGGGCTTTCTTTTTGCGATACCTCAGTTTTGAGTGTCAAGTACAATGAAAAATATACTCGCAACAGTGGCCAACACAGATTTTGGCCTCCAGCATTATCTATTTCTACATCTCAACATCCAGAATGTCGGTTGCGGCACCACATTGTTTTTCCACTCTGCAAAGTACATGCAGATAGGTTGCATCTACTCTACTGTTTTAGGACGTGCTTCATAAAACACTCGACCTGCTTGCCGTTACGCAGCACGCGAGGCTGCTTGAACTGGTTCAAGAAGGCAGTGGTTGTGTCAAAAGTGAACTGACGGAAGGCCGAAAACGCCCCCGATTCAACCAGTAGCACCTTCATCGGTGCAATCGAATCTTTGACACGGAACGACTTGTACACGTAGTTTTGTTCGCACAGAGTTTCATCGATCATATCGAGCTGCTCCTGAGTGACGGTGCCCGACTCGATTTCCAGAAAGACGAGGTAGTAGGGCGCACCGGGGCGGGGAGATGGGTCCAGCACGCTCTCGGCGCTGGTGAAGTCGCGCAGCACTACGCCCGGCCATCGCGCCACCGCCGCCTGCAGCGCGTGGTAGAAACTCTCCTCAGACAGCTTCTCCATGTGGACGTTGAGGAGCTGGCCGGCCCGGAACTGGAAGTCCACGGCGGGCGCCTGGTGGTAGAAGTCCACCACCTTAACAACATCCCCCAGCCGATAGCGGTAGAAACCGGAGTTGTTCGTCAGCACAATCTCATACAGCTGACCTATCTTCACCTGGTCACCGAGGACTGGCCCCTGTCCCTCCACCAGGGAACCAGTTTCATCCACTGGCAGAAACTCGACAAAGGCCGCGCTGGGGACGAGGACGTATGCTGGTTCTTCTCTAGGAGACCTCATGTTAACGCCAATGAATGCTTCTGAAGAGCCATATATGGGTGATACCATGTCGATGCCTTTTACGTAGGGCAAGCATCGTTTCTTGTAGAGAGCCATGGACGTACCAGAACTCAACACAATGATCTCGAGCAGATTAGGAAATATTCTCTTTACAATGCCTTCCATTCCTTTTTGGAACTCCTGCTCGAGCTCTCGCGCTCTTTCAGAGTCCGAAACCAGGAACCCGTTAATGATGCGACGCTTGTCATCACTAATCTCGAGGTCTTCCTTTAGCCTACCCGACTGAATATCCGCCACCAAATCGCGCCAGTGCTCCTCAAGATACTTCAGGAGGTTAAACATCCCAGCAGCAAACCCACCTTCGATGAACGATATGTCGCGATCCCTCAGAGCAAACAGCAGGGAGACATAGACAGCCTCAGCTTCTGTGTCAACTACTATTGCCTCATAGGGGATAGCCAAGTGTGCATTCATGTACCACTTGAGCAGGAGCATTCCAGATAAAGGCCCGATGGGTACTCCACATTCGGCTTTGTGCCAGCGTGGTACACACATCACTTGCATCTCCTTAAATAGTGGGGATCTTCCCAGAAATCGCTGAGGTCGAAAACCGTGCCCTGCACCCAATAAGGCCATAAAATAACTCAACCATTTCTTACCAACGGGTATATGCTTCGCTTTTCCTGTGGTGCCGGAAGAGCATGCAAACATTTCGATCTGGTCGTTGCCCAGAATGGCGTTGGTGTCTCCCTTCTCAGCCTTGGAGATGTAGTCCGAGTAGTGGCAGTAGTCGGTGACCGGGTGCAGGCGACGGAAGTCGGCCAGGCTGTGGATCCGCTGGAACTGGTGGTCGCGGCCGTAAGTCGTGCCCTCATTGGCACGGATCTGCTCCAAAACGAACCTCTCCTGCGCCGTAACAAAGTCACGTGCGTCCTTCTGGAAGTTTCTCCACTTGAGTGTCATAAATAAAATCAGAACCCGCCTTAGAAAGTACACAGACAGTAAATCCCGTGTTTTGTAGAAGCAAGATTTTGGCAGACAGTAAATATCAACTGCAATCACTGCAATCAGTACTGAAAGCAGAGCTAGGATGGAATAGAATATGGTCAGCAGCACCATGGTGAGAAGTTGAGGAAGGGGACAGTGCAAGAACAGAGTGTGCTTGCCCGCAGCTTCTAGCAGACTGTGCGTTGCACCGGGATAGTGTGCACCCCATTACCTCTGCAGACAGATTAGATAACAGTAGAGGCGTACACTCAGGAAGAAGAATAGATAAGTCTACCTCACCCTATTTGCCAGGTTTTCTCGTACACTGTAGAGAGGTGTAGTGGTAGGAACTTAGAGCAAGCATTTAGGTGGCCCCTTGAGTTATCAGAATGAAAGGGGTTCGTAAACCACTTACTCAAGTGCCTTGTTAATACTATGGTAATGTATAAGGAAGTGGCAGATCCAGCGGGACGACTGGGAACGGCTGACCCTCTCCCTCACGCTCAGTAGAATGTCACCACCGTGGGCGTCAGTTCTCCTCTAGACGGAGGGAAAACGGAAAGTACCACTTTCTTTCCTTTAGGCCATTAAATTACTGTCAATTATTATTTGATTTCAAGCATTAGTTAAGCTTTCATGTGGTTTAGATATCCTTAGAACAAGGAATAACTGGCAACAATATTGTATGGATAAGATGGACAAGATGTTCCGGACACATATATTCTCTGCAGCTGCAGTGACCTAAAACTCAAATCATCGTATGGATAAGATAAGTCATTATTTAATGCCATATATAGAAGTACCGACAAAAACCAAATTGCCTGCATTTGGAGTAGGTTCGAAAATACTCCCAAATACCTTCAGATCAATAAAGAAGTTCATCAAAAGCAACTTCCGTGCTTCAATCACCTTACTTCGTGTATAGCTCACAAACTGTTGTTAAAGCGAACGTAGATGTCTACCTTCTTTGTATTTAGTTACATTAGTTTGGAATATTTGATGGGTCATTTTGGGTGTCTCAGTATCTGCAAAATAATCCTAAAAATCAAAAAAAATTTAAAAATTGTTGCTAAGTTCACGGTGCTTTAAAGGAACAAATGAGGGGCGCGGTAGTGGAGTGGTCAGCGTAGCTGGCTTCCATGCAGCCGACCCGGGTTCAAGGCCCGGCGGCTTCCCTGAACAAGGAGCAAGCTGGCTGCCGAGGAACCCTTCCAACAGGGAAAGAGTTGGCGACGCCATATAACCCTGGCAGCTGGTGCGTCGATAAGCCCCAACAATCATTATTAAAGGAATAAATGAATGCGCGATATTGAGTTGAGGTGCCCACTGGAGACTTTAGCCATCCAGGATCTCATAGGTGGTGCAATACCTGCTTTATATTCGTAGATATGGAGATGCTGGGATCTCGACCTCTTGGATGACCTGGGTCCATTGTATATTCTCTGTGTGTTTGAAGTTGTCTGCTTGTATTTGATCGATTGTATATCTATCACTGGGAACGAGGATCTCAAGTGTATTGATTAGACACAAGATGTCACGGGGTTCTCAAAAGTATTACCCAAGCTTTCACCGTTGCAGCTGAGTCTCAGATATGCCACAAGACGTCATCCTGTACTCATATTTAGGGTTTTAGTGTTCACCAATAGCTTTGGTCACATGGCGCTCATTCACCGTAACCCTGTCCTCACAATCATGGACCTCCCATTGACTTTTGCATCGGCGTCTGTGAAAGGGATGCAAATTTTTTTCATTAATTCCTTTCAGAAACCGAGAAAAATTATGGAAAACATACCTACATTTCATCTTGCCCATGCATATATTTTTCATTCTTGCTATCCAAGCCAAACCAACACTTACTTTAAATTATGACAATACTTGAAGTTTGCCCCTCGCCCCGGTGGGGGTGAACACTTCCCCCGGGTTTTTCTGGTGGCTCGAAAAAACGGGGCACTTCGCGCCGCCGTACTTGGTATGCCTTTTCCTTGATCAATTCCGCAGTTTTACTAAAAAATTTGAGGTTGGGTCATCTCAGGTCAGGTCACCAGTGCAGAAAAGTGACCTCACCTCCGAAAATGTTTAAGGGGGCATAAGTAAAAAAACGGTGAATCTATCAAATTGAAACTTATATCACATAGTGAGCCCACCGAGTACTACAACATGCGTTCCGAGATTTTGCATATCGATGACCTAAGGTCAGGTCAGAGGTGCAGAAACTTGCCAACTCGGCTACTGGAGTTTGTGACACATTTATGATAGTTGAGGTGCATAAGTGTGACAAAATAGCGATCGTGACAGTATGGTTCAAAATCAAACCACACATTTTCGAAATACGGAATGAAGCGTGTAGCGAATATTTTAATTTAGCAACTCTGTCCTTCAATTGCACAGCGTACCATCAGTGATACAATATTGGTACTGTGTTCAGTTTCTACTAAAACGAGAGACCCCCGCTGCAGAAAACCCGGAAACCGCTGTCACAGTTGCCAGATTTTAACATGCAGCCCAATGGCGCCGATTGTTAGTAGTTGCCAGAAAGTTGCCGCCTAAATGCCCGAAATGTGACAGTCAATTTTTTCGAGAAATACATGATTGTGGGCATATTTAAGGCATTAAAGATAACGCAGATACGTTATCAAGTACTTTTCTGTCCATTTTGTCAGGTTAAATAATATTTAAAGTTTGAGTATCTTCGATTTACCGGTCCCTATTTCTTTGAATTTAGTATCAAGTACGCCTAAAAGCTACTAGGAAAAGTACTAAATGAGTGAAAGAAATAAACATAGCTTTGCAGCAATTCTACCCAAACTACGCAACAGCGACAACACAAGTTCGCAATGTTTGTGTGATGTAGAGCCTGCCAAAAAATTTGAACAAGTGGGAAGCTACTTCTGTTGAGGGCATATTTATTAGGTATATCTGAGATAAGTGCAGGCTAAAACTAGCTGGAATAAATAGTGCTGCCCATGGCTAATCTAAGATGAATGTAGGCTGCTTTGATTCTGATGCACTTTCACACATCAAACTTGGTTTTTCATTCCTTAGCTTGCTTGTGCCTTACCTTATTTGTGCCCTAGATCAAGATTGGTTAGGTAGATTTGGAGCTGGAGGAAGTTGGGAGAGTTGGCGCCAGCAGCAGACTGGCAACAACAGTAATTCAGGTGAAGTTTCATGATCAAATTATCATGTCAATATTGTACAGATAGCAAATGTGTGCCAATGCAGTCCTCCACAAGTGTTAAAACACACACTGGAGAGGGGCCTGGCACTAACGTGCACTAGAGGGGGCCTAGTAGACCCCCTTCTCATCTCAGAAAATCACAGAAAATCTCAGAAAGAAAGAGACTTTGAAAAACGCTGGTTGGGGTGTGTTGCTTACTACCAGTGGTAGTAAGCAACACACAGGACCTGAACTGCCTGGAGTTAAAGCAGGATTTTGACTTATACACTGGATCTTTCTTTGGTATGAGGTTTCAATACCTCTGTACCTATTAGGCCAATAGACATAATTTTACATCTATGCAGGGTAGTTGCCTCAGAGTTTTTACTGCAAGAAGGAACGACCAGGCAGGTGATAATCAGGTGTTGGGGAAATCTTAAGCATTTGATCTGGCTATAAAAATGCTACCTAAGGTCCACTTTACCAACACATTTTAGGTAGATCCAAATCCTATGTTGACATTAACATTTTTGTCCCTTTTGTTGATATGTGAGATGGAAGTTCAGTGGGGGGTGGGGGAAGCTGTGATCAGGGTTCCCAATTGTGTGTAGGTGTACGCTCCCATTTATAGATTAGTTTCCAATAATAATTTTCTGATAATTGCCAAATTTAATCATGGGGAAATGTACCATAATTGGAAACACTCCTTCCAAAAATGGAAACTTCTTCAAAAGGGAAATGCATGTCATTGGGGAACTGCAGTCAGAGTTGCCAATAATAGTTATGATCCCAGCACTGAAAACAATGATCCATAATTGGAAATTTTCCTTCCAAAACATAAACATGATCTAAAAATGAAAACACAGTTTAATACTTTCATGCGGTAATGGCTTGGTGCTTGAACCTTGTCAGTTGCAAAAGTAAGAGACAGGTAGATGACATTCAGCATATTGGAAATAGTATTCAGTATAAAATTATCTTTCAGTTTGTGTGACGGGGGCATATGTCATTGAGTTTGTGACGCAGTTCTTTCTACCTCTGGGTCAGGTATGTATGTAGGTATTATGACCTCTCCATTGGAAATGCATGGGGAAAACAGGTTTTGGGCTGTATTTGTGTGGATACAGCTGAGAATACCTTCTTATTCTGCAAATCTAGTATACTGGGCCCCTTTCTAGGTTCATAATGCAGTTTCTTATCTGTGCCCTCTGAGAGGTCATCTGGGCTACTGGAGCAGATTTTCAGACATGGGCCAATAAATTTGCAGGAAATGACGATAGAGCTCTTATTTTGATACCATTGCGTTTAGATTGTTATTGCGAGTCGATTGATGTATATGTTGACTATGCTAGGTTGGATAGTGACCTTGACCTGACCTCAGGTCAGGTCCATTTTTTACCTAGCATAGTCATATTATACATAATTAGATTCGCCGTAACAAGAGGTAGCGAATGGTACATACGAAATGATTGTACCTCAACTCTGTCAGACGCTAAAGCCCCGAACTCTTCTCTACCATGCCACCTTCTTTGACCTGTTATGACCTCAAATTGACCTGAGCCAAAAAGTGATCGATATACTTTTTTCATGAATTTTTTATGAGCTATCCACCAGCCTTCGCGTTTTTCGCTATCCTGTATAGGAGCCAAGTTCGAGGGGGGTGTTCGAACACCCCCATCATGGCGAAGGTGGCTCAGAGGCCCACCTGGGTGGGTGGTAATGACGCACAAACTACTAAGTAATACGGCGTCGCCAATTGTATCCTATTGGGAGGTTATGTGGTCCGATTGTTCACGGTCATGCAGGTTGCCAACCAGATAACCTGCATGGCCTTGGACCCGAGAACGGCGGCCGAATCCACCTGCACCGCTGAGCTAGGTGACATCAGATCAAAATGTGTTTTATCAGTATAAGATACCAATATTTTACACATTGTTTCTGACGTTTACTTTGAAATATTGGAGATGGCAGCAGCTTTTCGATATATTTCCAGCTTGGTATTCGATTTCAGACTCTATTTTGTAAAAGGTTGAAGCTAAAAAAATGAGGATCAGTTTGTTGAGTGGTCTGGTCGATAGCTCTTAACAAGCGCATTGACGGGGTCTGAGCCACCTTCGCCTTGACGGGGGAGGGGTGGGTACCCGCCCCCTAAGATCTCAAGAACCACGCTATATAGCGAAAAACGGTTAACGGCGTAAGGGAGCCCATCCACTTCTCTATCAAAAATATTTGAAACATCTTTTGTAAGGTAATATTTAAGGTCACTAGAGGCCAAGACATGCTATCATAGGGATATCATGTAAATGGAGGATTTCGGTCATTACATCTGAAAAAGAAAAGATAGAGCAAAAAATTAGACCATTGGAATCCTTGCAGCAAGCCAAATCTAATAATATATAATATGACCTTGTGAGGTCAAATCAGGTCAAATATGGGATTTGACCTGACCTGAGGTCAGATCAAGTCAAATTAGGTAAAATGCATATAATTAGAACTGCAAAGAGACAAATTCAATGCAGTTGAAATGAACACTTTATCACCTTCCATTGCCAATTTATTCAGTTAAAACCATTTTTCCCATGTTTTTTCCAAAGGAGAGGTTATGGTTTGTGCCTGACCTTAGGTCAATGATATCAAAAATACCGGAACATATTTTAGAGAATTCGGTGGGCCCATTATGTGATGACTTTCAATCGGATTAGTTCGCCCTGTTCTGACCTATGCTATCTTAAACTTTTTTCTTAGGTCAGGTCACTTGATCTGTACTGGTGACCTGACCTGAGATGACATAACCTTAAATCTTTGACAAAAGTTATAAAAATGATTTGTAAAAGGGTATGCCAAATACGGAGGCGTTATGCGCGGCCGTTTTTATGCCAAAAAACCAAAACCCGAGGGGCGGGTACCCGCCCCCGTCAATGCGAGTGTTAAATGATGGATAACCTTACCGGCCTTGGAAGGCAACAACAATGAAAGAAAGGGTCTAACAGCTGAATATTAATATGACAATTGGAAATTATTGATCTCCTGCCGTCTTCACGACTTGCGTCGTTCGAATTATTTAAAAACAATATCTAAGAATGTCTTGGTAGATAAATTTCAATAAGTTATATTTATTTCATTATGAAAATTTACACTCAAGTTCGAATAAAAAAACCAAAAACACCATAAACAAAAATACAAATGCCATGATTACTTACATGAGGCGCAAGAGAATAGTTTGTCCAATTTTTAAGACGAAAGTTGAAATCAGAATATCAATTGAAACATATCATATTGACCTGCACGTATTTTGCATAGTATCTTGACGTGTAAATTTTGGCCTTTTGGTTTCATTCAACTGAAGTAAGAACACTTCTGATGAATTCATCTGACCTAGTCTCAATGTCCCTTTACTATTCAAGCCTGTCATACTTGCTCACCAAATGCACCGGATGAATTACTGAGTGATGGAACTGTTTGCACCTCTAACAAACTCGTCTAGCTTGGCTAAGTAGTGGAAACAGATGGGGCTGACATGAC
Organism: Lepas anatifera; assembly: GCA_034440635.1. Lineage (NCBI taxonomy): Eukaryota > Metazoa > Arthropoda > Thecostraca > Lepadidae > Lepas > Lepas anatifera. The sequence goes on from JAOTON010001270.1 coordinate 73,714, forward strand.
CAGCTCACAAACGTGGAAGTACTTCTGAGCTCATTTCGCACACAAGTTTGATAAAATACTATGCTTCTGGGTTTCAACGACTGCCTTTATTCAACACAATATCGATCAACAGAGTACAGACACTTCTCATCTCGTTGTAATGCCTTTGTTGGTGGCGTGTTTAGTACCCCGGATGTCCCGCGCGACGTCGCGGCGGGAACCGCGGCTCATGCTGATTTCTGTTGCCCCGCACGCGCCATTGCCGAGCGGTTCACTCAGAGACCCCACAAACGGCTCGGCTCGAAACATTTCAGTTCCGCACAGTGACGCCAAATGAAGAGATACGGGATGGAAAAAACTTAGACAGCGTTGCCACGCGACCTCCTCTCACACGCCTTGACAGCTACGGAAATTTATGCGCCTTGCCGCGCTGCAAAATTTCGGTCTTCGGTGCCAGCTTGTACCCGACTCCAACGGCTGCAGAGTGAACTGGACGGATATAGGCACACAGACAGTGGAAGGCTGGAATACGCAGGCATGTCGCCGTGCCATTTCGGCGGAAGTTGTTAATTGTATATCCTTGCATAACGGCATAGCTGGGCGAGCTGAAGTGATACGGAAATAAAACTTTTCTATTCAAGTATGAGCCTTAAATGGCCAGCACGTTGTGCAAAGCAGCGCCAGCCGAGGACTAGACGATTCCGCACCATATCCTGAGTCATAGCCAACACAATTATACAGACAAAAAGCTTAAAATAGTATCTGTTGATAGCTATTTTATTATTTTTGATTATTATTTAATTATTTTAGCTTAGAATGTATCTGCAAAAAAGCTCTCAACCTGGTGGATAGCTCATAAAATTCATGAAGACACTATATTAGTCTTTTATTGGCTCAGGTCAATATTGAGGTCATGATAGGTCAAAGAAAGTGAGATTTTGAGTAGTTTTTGGGCTTTAGCGTCTGACAGAGTTGAGTTGGAATCATTTTGAAGACACCATTCGCTTCCTCTCCTCACTGAAAATCGAATGATGTATAATGTGACCATACTAGGTCAAAACACAAATGATCTGACCTCAGGTCAGCTCAAGGTTACTTTTAACCTAGCATAATCAATATGCATATCAATCGACTCGTAATAGCAATCTGAAAACAACGATATCAAAATAAAACTATATCAACATTTCATGCAAAGTTATTTACCAAGTCTAAAAACTGCTTAAATAGCCCCAGATGACCTCTCAGGGGTCGCAGGTAAAAAATTCAACATTAACCTGGAAAGAGGCCCAGGATACTGCGATTTGGAGAATATGAAGGGATTCTCAGTTGTATCTGCACAGATACAGCCCAATTTCTGTTTTCCCATGTATTTCTAATGGAGAGGTTGTGGTTCGTACTTGACCTTAGGTCATCGATATGAAACATCCCTGGAATATACGTTGTAGCACTCGGTGGGCCCATTACGTGGTATAAGCTTTAATCCGATAGATGTACTCATTTCTTGCTTATGTCACATTAAATATTTTGAGGTGAGGTCACTTGACCTGCACTGGTGACCTGACCTGAAATGACCCAAACTTAAAATTTTGGGGAAGTTGCAGAATCGATCAAGAATAAGTTGTGCCAAGTACGGCGACGGTCCGCGCCGCCGTTTTTATTCCTGCCCCCGGAAAAACCCGAGGGTGTGTTCAAACATCCCCCACCGGATTTTGATAGGCTTCGCCCACCTAGTGGTTATATAGCGCCCTCCCCCACTAGGGCGAGGGTTAAAACCATGTCAATAAGTGTCATAACTAAAGGAACAGCATAACATAAATCGTGTTTTACTTTCCTTCAGTCCTGATGCATTTCATAAAAAATGTATAGCGGAAGTCCGTGCAAGAGCACGCACTCAACTTTCTAAAGGCTTTCACTTTTCTCCTATATGTCTAACAGCTACAATGTTTATATGGCTGTTTAGCCTGAACAATTGTCTATGTATGTTTCATGTTTCAACCCGATGTCTCTGAAATGAGTTCGTCACAAACTTATCAAAAATAAAAAGTTGCGTGCGTACTTTTTCCATAGTGGGTGGGTAAAAGTAGGCAAAAGAGGAGAATAGAGTACGCATTGATACCCCGCTATGATTTAGCTGCATAGACTGTCTCGAAAAGTAAGCGATTGTAGGGCTTTGTATCATCCTAAATGTAGGATAACAATGTGGCAAAGTTTGGTTTTTCAAGTATGAATAACAAAGTCTGTCCCGAGAAAAAACAAATTTTCCCATCTCCTAAGCATGCGTACTCTTGCACAATGATCTCTGCGTACTCTTGCCGGACATGCTCCCTGGGGAAGAAACTTTTCATAAACATGTTGGCAGACGTTTTAACGTGAGCTTTAGTCCTGGCTCATGGTCCTACCTATCTCAGCTTTCTTACTGGTGACGTACCGTAATACAAGATTATTGATAATAGAAGCATGGTTTACAAGTTTACCTGGTTAAGAAATATTACATCAAGGGAGCCAAAAACTTGTTTTGCTCTGTACTCCGGCGGAAAGATCAAGAGCACGTTGAATTTTTTGGCAGCCAAGGCGCTGGCCCTGCTTTTTTGACCAGGGTATCCACCATCTCAGTGGCTGCTAAGTAACAAAAACAGCTGCTGCATACTCTTATCTCCTGCGTACTCTTACCCGCCCTTACCCTGGACTTGCGATGGAAAATAGTACAATTTGAAGGAAACTTCACACCGATTCGACGTTGCATTGGGGGGGTTGCCCGGGCACCCCAAGGTACCTATTTAAGTTCGTACTCCCGCAGAGTATACCTATGCTCCGAACCAGAGTTTCCCCCGATGACCTGCTGCGCCCACAGTCGTTGCATCTACCATCATGTCTTACAAGATGGGGGCGAATAGTGGATCAAGTAAGGAGATATCGCACAAAACTGCGTTCTAGCTGTTTCTTTGCCCAGTTTCTAGTCATTGAGGTTTCCGTCAAATGTCAGAATTTCCAAGCATGCCGCCAAGCAGATGGCTGAGACTGTTAACGGTGCGTCAAAACAAAACTAAAACTGGCAAAACATAAGGAGGCCGACGCAGGTAATAGGGAGAAAACGTAAATAACTAAGTTCAAATAAAAATGAGGGCGTCTCCCAGTCCCCCCTCGTCCATCCTGCTTTCAATGCATGTCGGTAGATGCTAGAGCCTGTACCTTGGTGAACAGAAACCCATAACTTTCTGAAGAAGATGCTGGACTCGGCCACTTTTTCGTCACCTCTCAGACCCGTGACTACCTGCCTGCTGGTTCCAGTAGCCCGTTGATAAAGCCAAGTTTGGCGTCCAGTTTCTTCAAAAAAGAGAAAGGTGTCTGCTGCTGGTTCCAAACGCCACGACACACCTCTCCATGTTTATATTGTAGTCCTCCATTACCTAAGTACAAAAATGAGAGAGAGAGAGAGAGAGAGAGAGAGAGAGAGAGAGAGAGAGAGAGAGGAAGAGAGAGAGAGAGAGAGAGAGAGAAGAGAAGAGAAAAGCAATGTTTGCTTTCGAATACTTCTGTCATATCAGCTAATTATTTGAGGCTTTAAAGGGAATGTGGCACCTTTCACAACGTGATTTTAACTGAGATAGCCAAGTTGTAGAGCAGGTCGGAAAACCCGGTACTCCATATTTCATTTGACTTGGAACTCGATATTTCCGTAGAAAAAAGCTAAAACCTACCTGACACCAGCCCCCCTCAGCCCCCCGTCGCCGGCGGCCATTGTTGTGAGCTACTGGTGTGACGACATATGCTGACGTCACGATGAGCATCAGCCAGTCGAAGCCCTTGAAGCGTTTCAAGTATGGTAATGGCTGCCAGATCGTGAGATCATCCACAGTCTGATATTTATTTCTTTTTCTAGAGGAGTATTTTTAAAAACCAAATATTGAGCTTATTGTACATTTTTTCAGAGAAATCATGAGTGGTTTCATTATTTTTTTACTAAAAGTACGCCTAATTACACTAAATTCCAGGATTCGACCAAGGTGCCACATTCCCTTTTAAAGGAATGTGGCACCTTGGTCGAATCCTGGAATTTAAAAGGGAATGTGGCACCTTGGTCGAATCCTGGAATTTAGTGTAATTAGAGGTATTTTCAGTCGAAAATCATGGCAATGTCCATGATTTCTCTGAGAAATGTACAATGAGCTCAATATTTTTATTTTTAAAATGCTCCTTTAGGGTGAAAAATAAACCTCTGCCTAGGGATGACGTCATGATCTGGCAACTACTACCATAGTCAATAGGCTTCAAGGGCTTCAATTAGCTTATTACTCACCATGACGTCAGCGATGTCGTCACACCAACAGCTGACAACTGTGGCCGCCTGACTGGGGTACATTTCAGGTAGGTTTTTAGCTTTTCTCCACGGAAATTTTGAGTTTCAAGACAAATGATATATTGACTACCGGGTTTTCCAGCATGCTTTACAACTTGTCTATCTCAGTTAAAATCACGTTATAAAGGTGCCACATTCCCTTTAAAGCACATTAAGTATAGAGACTGTCGGTATCAAAGAGGGCCGAATACAAACAACAAGCTTGGAATAAGAGAAGGGCATACAACAGGCACAAAAGTTTACGTCTGAATAAAACCAAAACCGCGATGTTGTAAGACCTGAGTTTGAAACGCTCGCGTCTGCGCCTTCCAAACCACAAGCCTCGTTCTTTAACGCCGCGGAAACTGGATGTGCGCTGCTATATGGCTCATTGCTCACGAGTTCTGCTCTCTGCTCACGTTTTCCGAAAAGTGTCAGGTTTACACCTGAACCGCTTGACCCCACTCCTGACCAGAGCAGAACATTTCTGTGCGCCCGTGCCGACACCGCTCTGTCCCATGGCCCGCTCTGCCGGTGCGGTTCTGTCCCATGGGAGGCTGAGGCCCGCACGCCGCGTCCCTCACATTGATTACCGGCCAACCAGCCAGGCTTCTGCACTGGGCGCGGACGCCCAGAGCAGGCCAGAAAGTCGAACAGAGGCGTGAACGTGTCAGAGACGCCGCAGCTGCGAGCGCAGGCTAGAGGCGAACTCATCACCGGCAGCCGGACGCTGGGAGACACTACTGGGCGGCATAGGAGACACTGAGACACCAGTACTCGTGGCGTTGACAGCACAGCCGGACGCCGGGAGACACTTCGTGCGGCATAGGAGACACTGTGACACCAGTACTCGTGGCGTTGACAGCACAGCCGGACGCTGGGAGACACTTCTGTGCGGCATAGGAGACACTGTGACACCAGTACTCGTGGCGTTGACAGCACAGCCGGACGCTGGGAGACACTCTGGGTGGCATAGGAGACACTGTGACACCAGCACTCGTGGCGTTGACAGCACAGCCGGACGCCGGGAGACACTTGTGCGGCATAGGAGACACTGTACACGTACTGTGGCGTTGACGCACAGCCGGACGCCGGGGACATCGTGCGGCATAGGAGACACTGAGACACCAGTACTCGTGGCGTTGACAGCACAGCCGGACGCTGGGAGACACTTCTGGGCGGCATAGGAGACACTGTGACACCAGCACTCGTGGCGTTGACAGCACAGCCGGACGCTGGGAGACACTACTGGGCGGCATAGGAGACACTGTGACACCAGCACTCGTGGCGTTGACAGCACAGCCGGACGCTGGGAGATACTACTGGGCGGCATAGGAGACACTGTGACACCAGTACTCGTGGCGTTGACAGCACAGCCGGACGCTGGGAGACACTTCTGGGCGGCATAGGAGACACTGTGACACCAGAACTCGTGGCGTTGACAGCACAGCCGGCGCAACTGGGAGGCTCAGGGGCACGGTATTGCCCTTGGATTATAGATTTCTGCACTAACTTCTTCGCACTGGCTCGAAACAACTGGGCCGTATATCCTTCGCAGTTGATGTGGCGTTTACACCCCCCTTCCATGGGTGGAGATCCCGGGGGGTTGGGGGGGCCAGGACCCCCTGATTTGGAAATCGAGAGAACCTACGGGGTCAGCCCGGGTCCTACACAGTGAGATTTTTTTACTCCCTAAAGGAGTAAAGTGGTCGTAGGTCTATTTGTCCCCTACCACAACACTTACCCTACCCACCGATTACTCTAACGTTGTCCCTTAGTTTCACCTGAGTTACCTCTCAGTTATGCTTAAATGACACACTAATTACCCCTTATGGACACCAAAAATACACTAGGCTAACCCTTATGATGCCCCCTCACTGAAAAAGTTTTTACTCCCTGCAGGAGCAAACTCCTTTCCACCTATTTTGCCCCCTGTTTACGCTCACCTTAACTTTAAAAAATACCAAAGTTACGCCTGCTCCACCTGTCAGTTATCCCCAAATAACACCATCAATACCCCATCGTTACACCTAATATACTAACGCTGGCGGATCTAGGGGGAAATTGTCCCCTTCCCTCAAACCCTCGATTTTCCAAGAAACACATTTTTCACGATATTTCATGACAGTCAACTATCGTTTTTGTTTACATTACGTTTCTCCTAGCTCCGAAATGAGCTTGTCAAGGCTGGCCGTGAGCTGCACTGTGTGTACCTTATGACCCAGCTCATGAGACGCAAAAACGATAGTGACAAGTTGATTCTCCCCGGATACATATACCGCTGTAGTCAAGGCAACTCCGAGATTGGTTGAGTTGTGTTACAGCTGACGTCATGAGTTGCCGCTACGTTTCTCCGATTGTGATTGGTAGAGAGTCGTGTTTAGCTGACGTCATCAGTTGCCGCTGCGTGTCTCTGCCGACCCCCGGCGACAGCAGGATGACGTCACCACCGCAGAAGTCGCCGACTGCTGACACCACTGACGTCATCACGGCAGAAGCAATCGGTGTCGCTCGCCGGTGATGTCCTGGCAGCGCGATGATACTGTGAGGTCTGCGTGGCGCAAGCCGCCGGAAGTATGCTGCTGATGTGATTTGATGAGATTCGCACATATTTTCCGATGGAAACATTCATGGTATAGATTTTTGGCGGAACTCAAATAGGACAACTAAAAATTGCGACATGAGCACTCCATGAGCCTTTCGGGCATTGAATGTCTAAGGCCAATTCTAAAGCAAAAGTGCAAGAACGTATCTCACCCACCAAAGTAAACTGAAAGAGAATTTGTTTCAAAACCTATTTAAATCACTAAATTCAAGTGAGTACCAAAGCATTCATTGGCATGAACCCAGGTCATCAGGAGTGCCTAAAGGAAAAAAATTCAAGATTTATTCTGAGAACTACAGCATCCTGTGAATGTTAGAAGCAGCTGTACTGTTATCAGCAGCGCTGCCATTAAAGGGAATGTGGCATCTTGGTCAAATCCAGTAATTTAGTGTAATTAGGGGTATCTTAGCCGAAAATCACGGAAACATCCATGATATCTCTGAACAATGTACAATGAGCTCAGTATTTTGATTTTTAAAATCCTCCATTAGGGTGAAAAATAAACTTCTGCCTGCCGATGACGTCATGATCTGGCAACTACTATCATATTCTATAGGTTTAAAAGGCTTCAGTTGGCTGATTACTCACCGTGACGTCAGCGCTGTCGTCGTACCAACAGCTGACAATGACCGCCTGGCCGGGGTAGATTTGGGGTGCATTTCAGATAGGTTTTAAGCTTTTCTCCATGGGAATTTTGAGTTTCAAGACAAATGATATATTGAGTACCGGGTTTTCCAGCATGCTTTACAACTTGGCTATCTCAGTTAAAGTCTCGTTATAAAGGTGCCACATTCTCTTTAATAGCAGGGACTTTCCAGGACAAATCGACCGAGCCCCACCTGAATTTTACATACCATAGTCTCAGATTTCATTCCAGCTTCTTAGACAGGGTTATCAGTGGCGTAGAATTCATATTTGAAAATATTTATTTTTGAACAAATAAACGAGTGTTGGAATAACAGTCCGCTGAAAATCGTGAAAATCCGTGTTTTTGGAAAAACACTGAGGCATACAATCCTTATTTTCTATGTAGCCTTTCGGTATAGATGCTCATTTAAAACGTAATCGTATTTAACATTCTATTATCCAACTCTGAATTTTTTAAAATAATTGTTTCTATTTTTTTAATTTGCATTACATGTTTGAAACAATGTTTTTAAAGTGTGGCCCATGGGCGTAGCTAAGGGGGGCGGCGGGGATAGCCGCCCCCCTGAGCGCCCAAAGGGCCCCCTGAGGACACGAGCCGCACGGAGCGCGGCTCACCCGCACTATGCTCTTCAATTTGAAATTTAATACCAGACAGGGCCCTCTTAAGTCCTCTTCATCACTCTATTCTGTAACAAGCAGGGCCCTTTTCGGGGCGCCACCCCCCCCCTGAGCAAAATCCTAACTACGGCCCTGGTGTAGCCATTGATTCATCTTAAAATAACCTACGGAAAAATTGTGTTCCCTGTGCCTGTACTTTCCAATAACAGCAATTAAATTTTGCGTTTTTTTTATTCATCGCTGTCTAATCAGCGAAAGAGTGACGCCATGCGAGTGAAAATCGGCCCCCGGCGCGCCCCATCGTTAGCCGAGTGACATTCGACAACCGACGACACGCACAGGTGTGGTGCTCAGCGGAGACTATGGGTTAGCAGTGCATTGCTAGGGAAAACATGCATGTAAAAAGAACATGGAAGTGAGATAATTTTCCTAATGTTAGGAAGTATCGTTCACAAAAATATTGTATTGTCTTTCTTTTTCTTTCATCTTTTGTCTTCGGCTTCAGCAAAGCTTCATTAAGATTAAGTTTCGTAAACAACGCACGTTGTAAGGTATGTGTTTTGAAGCAAGGTGGAATAAATATTTTTCTGGTCCTGGGTGGAGATGAATTAATTGCTAAAGGCTGTGTTAAGACAGACGTATATTATATCTGGTGGCATTTACTTCTGTTCGCCCTTTATTACCAACAGATGAGGATGAATCAATGTATCAAAATACAGTTTTAATTTATATTGGGTCATGGAAGTGGCCTACTTTGGTTCACAGTTTGGATGGACATTCCTCCCTTGACATTTGCCACTTCGGTTCTGAAATAAAATGACGAACACCAAGCACATCATATTATGTTTCAAAAGCGGTAATAAGACATTGAAAGCACACAGCGGACAATAAACCGACTTCAAAGGACCTATTCAAACAGAATCTTATCTGTTCTCACGGGGATCCCGTCCAGCAGCGGCAATACATGGGAGACATCGACTTCAGCTGAAACTGATGGAGCGCCCAGAGAGTCAGTCGATGGTAATTGTGTCTTCGCAGCGCGAGCAGTTCTCCAGCAACTGCCTCCGGCCACTGTCTGGTTTTTCTTGAGCAACTGTGACATTTTCCGGATTTAAATTTACAGCCTTGTTGGCAGGTGTCTTTTGAGGAGGACACCCGACGGGGTCAGCGCCAGAGGTTCTACTTTTGTCCCCGGCGTCCCGGCGCCGGGACAGGATGCTGGTTCCGGCCGGGACTTTGCTGGGACCAGCTGGGTCTGTACCGGGACCTCAGATGATTGGAGAGCGTAATGGTCTTAACAATATCTATGTTCTTTGCAGCCCATATCGGATTGCGATCAATTCATTTTCAACCAATTAATTTAGTTTTCCTTAGCATTTGGCGATTAAATAACGTAATATGGCTAACTATGCACACATGAATTGTCTTACCTAAACCTATTTGGGGCTGTTCATAAATGACGTCATGGAGGTGTCTGACCAAAAAGTGACATGCCTACCATAGCTGGAGATCTCTTCTCGATCCAGGGTTTTTGGGGGGTGAGGGGGAGGAGGAGGTAACGCTGGCACGGCGACACAAGCCCTATACAGAGTCTATGGGAGGCCCAAAATCCAGGGGGTCCTGACCCCCAAGCACCTGGGATCTCTACCCATGACTATAACTTGGAGTAGACCTTTTCTGGCAGCAGTTTTTCTACTGCTGAGCTCTTCTTGAGCTTGTCTTTAAAGATGGGACTGTCTAGAATTCAAAGTTAGACCGGAATGCCTGTGTAAAGCCGCAAAACGAGGGAAGGAGGGAGTCTGGAAACTCCTACAAAAGGGGACATCATTTATGAACAGCCTCTAATTCTAATTAAATAAAGTCAATCTTTAGAGTTGATTTTCCCTCTAAGATGAGCTTGAACTTTCTGAAAGTGAACACTTAAGTGCATTGTAAGAAAGTTAGTAGCAGATTGGGCTTAGCTAAATTCCGTCCATAGACCAGGAATTTAACAATTAAGTTGAAATAAGTTTAGTTCGAAAATGTAATGAAATAACCCAATTACACATAATTCATGGCTGAAATAGAAAAACGAAGTCACTGGCTGAAAAGCACAAGACAAGGTGGAAAATGTCTTCACTTTACCCCAGCTTTTTTGCTAGGGCCAATGCCGGGACCACATTGGATCTTACCGGGACCTTCTCGGGACCAGTCGAGGCCTGCCGGCGCCGGGACCAAGAACCTAGAAAAGTAGAGCCTCCAGTCAGCACAATAAGTCCTCTATCCCGTGGCATTCTACCACACCCGTGTCGCACACAACTGGACGCCAACACCGGCAGCAGAAAACTGGCGTCCGAAACGAAGTAGCCACCTTGAAGCCATTCCTTATCTTCATCGGATACCCAACTGCTTAGGTAGCAATATTACACCGACTGTGGAAGATATGCTTTCAGCTTCATGAGCTGCGCAATGGACATCTGGCACCTCGCCCGTGTCATAAAGGCACCCACGCACAAGCCGGGGTGGAGACCGCATAGCCACGACTAAGATTCATCTGTGTTCCATACGATGTCGTTAAAACACCCAAAGCAGACCAGGCTTAAATCTCTTCATTTTCAAAATACAAATCTATGTCTCAAATCGACGATCGATTTTTGGACAACGTTTATGTATGGTAGGCCGTACATACACCTTTAACCGAATTAAATTTGCATTGATTTCACACCTTTGTCATGCACACTATTTTTCAGTTTTTGTTTCCCACCTTTAATCATACTTGTAAGAGTCCACACGCCCCTCAAGTCAACTGCCCGTGCCCACGCACCGGCGGCCGCGCCGACCCGACGATGGCCGGGCGCGTCGGGCGGCCGATTTTGGAGCGCATGGCGTCATTAGATATGGCTGATTAGGTGTTGATAAACTCTAGAACACAAAAAAACGGTTGGATTCACTAAATAGAGGAGATATGTTTGCATATGTATGCTCTAAATGCCCTTAACGTGAATTACTGGCTACACTTTCAAAAAACCGTTTGAAAAATGGCCAAAACATCTCCAAAACTTTGAAAGTTTCGAATAAAATCGAGATCCTTAAACTCTGGTTATTACATGCTCAATCCAGCCTTACGTCATTTCAAGCTAAGAAAATAACTTAAACGTCGAAAATCATCGTTGTATATTGCCATGTTTTGACGAAATCGTGTGATTTCAGGATTTTCTTCCAGGAATGACTCCGAAACCGTACGTCTGACGTAAGAAGTAATTTCATATTCGAATTCTACCCTCCAGACAACCTGATGCACGAATTTAGAACGAAATCTGTGACTATGCTATGTGGGGGCCTGGCTGACCTGTGCTGCTGGAACGCCCCACCAGCTCCAATGTCAATGGAAGCTCTATACCGTGAGTAACAGAGCCGGGCGGTCCGCTAGTTTAAGGCCAATTACGCTTGGCAGAATCAGCCGACGGCGTCTGCCAGTAGTTATTTTGTCCACAATTTCCTTGCGTGCTTTTGTGATTTCAACCGCCAAAACTCGTGACAGATTGAGCCGGGAGTGAATGGGCATAAGTCCGCCACTCCGTACTTGCGTACTCTTCCAATCGTAGCGGAGAACAGAAAACAGTTTCCATGACCGAAAAAGTAGCGGAGTGACGGAAACGGACTCAAAAGAATGCAAAACCTCTTCTCACTACCTACAGTCCATCGCTTCCAACAATTACGAGAAGGGGATTGGGTTTTTTATCCGTCAGAAAAACAAAGGAGATTGAACTTCAAAGAATATTTGTATTGTGTGATCGTGTTTGCATATCCTAAAATAAAGCTGCTGATCTTTGGGGCACGTAATCTACAGATAAAAAGCAGTTTTCCTTGAAATTTACCTTTAAATGATACTGAAACAATTTCGACATCGCTTGAGCCCTCACCAGTTTAAGGAACTGGGACTGGTGGAAATTCGGCTGAAAAGGGCACGTATTCCCACCAAAAGGGCACCCCTAGAACATCAAATGATTGATGACTGGTGGGCACTGGGCCGTATCACTGGTGGACATAGTATGGGGGACTAGAGGGCAAAATGCCCACCACTTTGCAGCTAAACTAAGCCCTGGCCCTCACACTGCCAGCACTTGACAGTTTCAGGTCCTGCTGCCGTGCATGAAAATTCTCCGCCTTACCGAGCAGAAACCGCCACCGCAGGTGGCCGAATTTGTTTGGACTTATTTCAGAGAAGTATGATACCATATTTCTCTTTGATGGTGCACACTTCATCGATGGTTTCCTATTGAGAGTAGGCAAGCACCCAAGAGTAGGGGAGAGTATCTTGGGGGAGACTGGGGTCAAATGTAGCACGGGGCAATTGTAACACTGGCCATTTTGTCTAAAGTAATCAATGGATGGCGCTTGTGGCACAACCGGAAATGCGCAGTCAGCTGCTGCCTTTAACACCGAAGTTTCAACCCGGTGCGGCGGGTAAGTCAGACGCTGTTCACAATTATGTGTTTTTGAGGGTGTGTTGTAACTTTTGAAATATTTAAAGATGATTGGCTTACTGATGGGTACGATAAGGTACGGCGGAAACAGTTTCAGTGCATAAAGAGTGTTTAATTAGCTACGAAATGAGCATAGAATCTGTCGCCTATGCCAGCTCATTGAGCGGCAATTTGGTTCAAAACATTGCGCGTTGTGATGGGGACAATTGTAACATTTCTCTTGGGGTCAAATGTAACAATGTTAAAATTAACCCCTATGGCCTTACGATGTATTAAACTTGCTTCTACTGCACAAATGCAGTAGCAGGGTTAGCGATTTTATGATCCGGCGCGCACCCAGGATGTCTGTTTGGGGGGAGAGCTGACGAGGGGACGTCATGCCGATGAAGAGGGCGCACATGTTCACCCAAAGGGACCGATCATCATATCCTGGGGGGGGGCGGGGAGCGGTGAACTGTTTGCTTCGCAGACATAGTGTCATCTGCTTTTGGGAGGAGGCACTTAACACGTCGGGGGGGGCGGGCAGGCCTGGATCTAGGCCGACCGTTGGGGGGCATAGCGGCCTAAAATCGGGAAAACATGGATTTTGAATAAAATCTACCAAAATATGGCGATTTGGGGGGAATTTCCCAGTCTGCCCTTGGATCCTCCAGTGGGGAGGGGGAGGGTGGAGTGCGGACCCGCTGCCCCCTGGGTGCGCTACTGTTTATGATAATCACATTGCCTTCCAATGATATCTTTGTTCGTAGGTTGGTATATGTTTCGGAAAAGTGGGCAATGTGGGCTGCCCTTTATAATATTTCTTATATTGAAGAATTAACGATGATAATTGGGGTTTAAGGGCACGTCAGCAGCCAAGGCAATACATGCCCAGTGTTAGCGATAAAGGACGTAAGTTTTCGGAGGACCAGAGTTATATTCGCGAGAGCGAGACGAACGGACGGACGCTACCACGAATCGAGCATAACTGCCGCCACTCCGGCAGACAGGGCGGCGGGCGACCCCAAGCTAAAGGCAAACAGTAAGGGGCGACGGCGGATACCTGAACAGAGGTTCGGGCCCACTACTGCGCCATTCACAGGCAGACCGGGGGACGCTACGACACTGCCAGACAGCTACGCGGGCGGATAGGGAAGGCTGGGCTGGAACCCGTCTGCGTACGCTACACCCAGTTTGAAAAATTAACGAGATTTCAGTCAAATATATTTTTATAGGTATAAATTTAAATATATAAGTATATAAGCATAAATATATAAATATATTTTTGTAGGTAGTGAGTCCAATAGGATAATATAATAACTGTTGGGCCTCATCGACGCACCAACTGCCAGGGTCATCTGGCGTCGCCAACTCTTCCCCTGTTGGAAGGGTTTCTCGGCAGCCAGCTTGCTCTTTGTTCAGGGAAGCCACCGGGCCTTGAACCCGGGTCGACTGCATGGAAGCCAGCTACGCTGACCACTCCACTACCGCGCCGCCCAGTCCAATAGGCAAATGTGGCCAAAATAATACGTTTTTGGTTCTAGAAAGGGTCATTTCTTTTCGGCAACAAGTTCAAGATTTACTGACCGGACTGATAAGTAAATTTTTGGAAACATTTTGAATGCGGTATATTCAGGTTATTTATAGGGATTATTCAAATCACCGTTATTAGTTTTTGTGTTCATATTTAAAAAAAATCGCATCGGCTGTTTTCAAACAAATGTCTCGCACTTTCAGAGAATGGCCCGTTTTCGACCACGCATCACCGAGCGCGGGACTCGACTGGAGACGGCCTATGAAGCTAAAGTGAAGGCCAAAGATGCAGAAGTATTTGCATTAGGATGTTTTTATGGTACAAATAAATCGTCGAAATTCATACGGCTTTAACATGGTACAATTGACCCCCGGTGCTGTTACAATTGCCCCTCACGTGGGGTCAATTTTAACAGCTGAAGTAAATTTTTAGAAGTGAAATTTTGACCCCTAATTTGTTTTATTTTATCTTTCTAAGTCTGTCACATTGAAAAATCTTCGAAGTTGATGAAAATACAATTATAAGTGCTCTAACTCAAAGCGCTATTTCTCCAGAACCAGAAATGTGAAAATTTTTACAATTGTCTCCCCTAGTCAATACTTGAAACGAGCCTTGGAGTTATTCTCCGACAATGCCTCCATACCTTGGCTCACTAACTCTGACCTGGCGTCGGGCGCAGCAAATCGGCTGGCTCGGCCGGGAAGCCTGCCATGAGCAAACGAAAATACACGAATATCGTCTAATTCAAGTTCGTTTTGTGCAAAAATGCAAGCGTTCATACTCTCTGTTTGTTTAGAATGATGCAAAAAGCACTGAAGAACACCTGTCGCTCCATTATGCTGGGGAATGTCAATTGGCGGCAGACATTCGCAGAATTGAATAGAGAGCATGAAAACAGCACCGCCGGCAGGCCGAAGGAGAGCAGCAGTTTGTAATTAAAAGTAGTGATAGTGGAGTAGGAAATAGTACTCCCGCGACTTCTGAAAATAGCGCTAGTAGCAGTGTGTTTTCAGTCAGCTAACGTGGTGGAAATAGAGGCAGTGGTTTGAAAATTTGGCAGCGGACTTCATCCCTGAAATTCATACTAAAAACATTTGAAAGTAAGTGAATTCGAGGGCGCGGCTTACACTGTGACCGATAATTTTCTAATGATCTATTACCCGCATGAAGATTCTGATCAAGGGCTACAACCGAATATATAATTACACTGAATTTACTCAAGTTTACATCGAGGATTCGCCAGACAGCCCAAACAGGCCAACTTATATATGATCGGCTTATAATCATGTTCCTCACTGCAACACCGTAGAATCTATGGTCGTTTTGTTACATTATCTCAAATATGTCCTCACCGTAAAAAATCGAGCAATCTTTAGGCCTTAGTTGACTTGCTTCTCAACGGACTCAGTTGTGCTTATGAACCGTTGCTGATCTAGTGGACAAATATCGTGTGAGCATGTATCGGACGTAATGACTAGCCTCCTTTTGCCAGCGTTTGGATTGTCTCACGAGTTAGAGCCGTTCACTTTGCGTACTTTGCTCAAATGCATCACTGTTCTTTTGATGCTGTTCAGGACATCCTGGTACCGTAAGCCATCACAAAGTGGTGTGCAGTGCAGTTTGCGTGCTTTAAAGTCGCGCCGGGGTCTTCCGTAAGAGCTCGAGTTTTCACGACGCAGGGCCAGTTTTTTTAGGGTGGTTAAATAGGGCTGCATTTCGAACAGATTCTGCCTTCGTTCTGAGCACAACTTCCATCCTTTTAGAACACCAGATCGAGCGTTCAGTCCGACACCCCCTCGCGTCCACACTTCACGCAGGCCTGGCAGCCGCGGCCGTCTGCATATTTACGGACGGCCGACAGGCAATGCGTCACATTTACTACGGGGTTTGAACTGCTATAACAGAGTGCTAGGGCAAACATAGCACCATCCTCGCATTGATATTTCATTCGTTCCAGAGCTGGCCATTTGCAGTGCAACAGCTTATGTTCACAGAGGAGTCCGGCCCCACCCGCCGCCGAACGGCCGTCGCCAGCCGTTGGGCCCATACGGGGCTTAGTATCCGTGCGCGTCAAATAGGGCGCTCGTGAAACGCTGCTGCTCCGTACAAGTGCGAGTTCTGAAAGAAACGAAGTAGGAACCATGAACTGTTGGCATGCTCCACGCGACTGATATCTAAATTCAGAGAGCATGGAGGTGTCGTATCTTCTGTAAAGTATTACGCCGTAACTAGGGGCCAGTGACATAGGCGGCTCCAGGGGGCAAAGGGGGGCGGATGACCCCCACCCCATTCACCCTCGGCCCCCCCTGAACTGGTCGGGGTGCAACCTCGGAAAGGTTGATGGCAGCTCCCTGAAACGTCGCTCCTACTCCCCCCCAGGATGCATGCAAAAATCGGTGCCCACCGAGAGGATTGGCGCCCAACATGATAAGTTTTGCCGGTCAAAAGTGGCACCCCCTGGTCCGGAAGGCGCCTGCCCCCCCGACTGGAAATCCTAGATCCGCCTATGCCTAGTGTAGGTGTGACTCTGCTGCTATGGTGCCATCATAGTCTTAAGTCCAGGCAAAGTGTGTTATCACGTGAAATGGGACGTCCCCAAAGTAATACGGCTTTGTGGATGCCTCTGCCGGACAATGCAGCAGCAAAAGAGCGTCAAGTGACCAGACGAGCGAAGTAGGGAGGCGTCACTGGATTCTGTGTTCTGAAAAGATGGGAACTGTATCCAGGAGAAAGCAACAGCTATTTATGCCGTAGCTCAAACTCACCATCTGACCCAAATACTCTACCTCGCGCATCACGCGAACCCAGGCCATTGGCGGACGCGGGGAGGGGGCATTCCGGCCATCCCTCCCCCAAAGCGCTGGAGGGGGAGGCCAAACTATCTTTTGCCCCCCAAAGGCTGGATAAATTTTTAAAACAAGGTGTTTACACTAAGTCTGTCGAGCAATTAAATCTTCGCTCGCTCCCATCCCCACAGGACAGCAATCATGTACTTGAAAAGGTAGCTTAAACCCGGTCGGTTGAGCACCCAAATCGCACGTCCCCCCTTCCACAGAAGGAGAGGCAGACATGGGTTTGCCCCCCAAAAAAACTCTGGTCTGCGTCCGCCCCTGACCAAGGTTTGCACGAAATCCACTCAGGTGTCTTACGCCTTGGTCTGGTTTCTCTGGGCCGATGAAAAGCGTGCACACTGAAGAATCGTTGACCTCTAGCTTGGTCCCGTTGTGCCGATTCTTTCATATCGCGTATCAGGACACAGGAAAGAGCTCTTTCCGTGATCATCCCAAAACACATAAACACCCGGTTTTGTATAAAACTTTACTGTAATCGTAAATCGTAGGTACAATTGTTGTGTAAATAATGTTGGTCTATGACATGAAGTGCATCCAATGATATAGGCTCCTCTAATGACAACCGATCACGAATCTGAAACAAAGAGAACCAAGCAGTTAGTAATTTTCTAATTCCATGTATCAAGAAAAGGCAATCTGTGTTTCGTTTTGTTCATTTCGTTCTTTCGGGCCTTTTAAATACAATTAGTTTAAAATCACATTCCGACAGAAAAAACTGTCCTAAATAGGTACAAGAACGCACAAATTCTAAAGAAAGCTTAAAAAGAACTAAAAGAAATATCTCCAAAAGAGATGATTTAAAGACTAAAACCAAACACAAAAACCGCTCACAAAAAGTAAGATTTGGTAAGGCAGCAACAAACTAAGAGAAAGGGAACAAGGCCCCCTTGTCTTCTTTTAATTTAGACAACAGTTTATCTCCAGTAAGCTCTCCGAGAAGTTCAGAATACTATTCAAACGACTTTGCTAATGTCACAGCCAGAACAAGCCCTGGGCATCTCCAGATCCTGACATAATCTGGCACACCGACGTGAGATTACGCGACAATAAAGGCACAAGCGACAATAAACGCGGTCAAGGCAATAAAAGCGAAGCTTGCCATCACCCTCCATATCTGTATCATCCAATGAAGACTAGATGCACCCGTAGGTTCAGAGTCCCACTTTTTTTGAGAACACAAAGCTACCTCGCTCTAACGCTTTACATCGGAGCAAAGGTCTAAAATAATCCTTGAAATATGTTGGCCATATCAGAGTTCACTAGTAGTTCAATGACAGCAGGAAATTTCATTCGAGCCCAATATTATCACTCTCCTGGGCGCTAGCGGTCACTTGACAGGGCGCCAGGGGAGAGGCTTTTAGAGCGCTAACTGTAAGCACCATATAACTTGCAATTCCTGATAACCTGAGGTAATGACAAAAGTCACCAATCGCACTGTCCTAACACAAGCTCTACCAGGCTAAATTCTTCAGAAGCTTCACGCAAATAAACGACAAAATGAAAGCGAATAACACCAGTAAATACCCTTGACTGAGAACAAGTTATAACGGACGACTTTGTTTACTCGATAAAACGATGTAAAGAGAACATAACAGGAGAAAAACTACGGATAAAATCACCAACACGTCAGTAGCTTCATAGCGACACCAGAACACATTGTACTTGTTTACGTACCTTTTCTACTTCCCTGAGTACACGTAAAAAGTTGAGCCCGATCACTTTTCTGACATCATTTTCTGACCAGCCTTCTCGTCCGAGTAGCTCTGCTACGAGCATAGGGTAGAAAGGAGGTGTCCTCCAAACCCCTAGGCACTCTGTCAACGCAAGAAACATGGTGTGTAAGAGAGAGAGAGAGAGAGAGAGAGAGAGAGAGAGAGAGAGAGAGAGAGAGAGAGAGAGGGAGAGGGAGAGAGGAGAGAGAGAGAGGGAGAAGGAGAGGGAGAAGGAGAGAGAGAGAGAGAGAGAGAGAGAGAGAGAGAGAGAGACAGACATAAACACATATGGTCCAGTGGACACAAATATTTATGAATGATATATTTTAAAAACTGACACGTTCGGGATAAAACAACTGGGCGAATACCTTTATTGCAGATCTGCGGATCTCGTCAAAGCTTGAGGGGATGATAGAAATGTGGGGATGATTATCGAAAAAATCATCCTTTAGGGTGTTTCTTCGAAAACTAGAACCCATTCTAAACTATGATATTTTTCCTGCTTTCAGAAAAAATCTTTCTTTGACTAATCAAGGTATCAAAATGTTCTTCTGGCATTCCAGCATATCTCAGTGCAAATGTAAGCCGACACTCAAAATGAGTATGCGATGTGAATAACCCTTATAAGCTACGCTTATATCACTAATCAGGAATCAGAAGTCTGTTTTTCGCTGTGAGGTGTCATTTTTTCATCCCGAACATTTGTTATCTAATTAAACTTGTGAGCCCATATAAATTTATTTGGGTTTGCAAAGCTATCAGCTTCTAAAAAATACTTAATTCATCCAAACTAGGTTTAAAAATGGCGTCACAAGACAGAGAAATACAAACCAACGTTGCATTGTACCGAGGAAGTGAGTTATTCTCTGTAGGCTGTTGTTATAAGTTGACACAGCACTTCCTATATCTATCGGGATGGGAGATAAGGGCGCATCCAGCTGACTGGTTTGGGGGAGGCAAACCCATGTCAACAAACCCGGGTGCGTTGGTAAATACTATTTCTATCAGTTATGTATCAATTCTCTTTACAACATGCTATCAAAATATCACTCGTATTTTGAACAAAAAAAGCTGCTAAGAATGGGGTAATAATTGTAGAAGGGATGTTATCGGACGCTCCATGAATTCCACCTCGTCTTTTTGCGCGGGTGCTTCGCACCACAGTACGGCGGCAGGGCGAGAGCAGCATCCCGACTCGGACAGAGAACAGCGGCCGGCCACCGTGGCAATCTGGTAAAGCGCGTATGGACGCCCCCCAGGGGACTGCTTGGTGTGAGCCTGCAGCCAGATCAAGGTAGGTCGGCAGTGGCCTCCAGCAGCTTCCTTATCGTGGGAACGCCTGCCCACTGCACCAAACGCCGGGCCAGTTTAATTGTTTCTCCTCAGAAACTACGTGAACAGTTGAAATTGAAAGGCCTTAAGCAGACCGTGAATTTAACATGTTTTTGTACGTACGGTAGTAACAAGAACTTACGTCCAAAACATTTGGCAGGGGTTCGAGAAGCGAGCAGCTGCTAGTCAGCAATACTGGTTCGACGGTGTTGTTTCATCTTCGTAAATGCTAATGATAACGTGCACCAATCACAATCAAGGTGTGAACTCTCAAAAACTTACCGGAAATTTACTCAATAAATGAGTGATATTGCTTGATAGCATAAGCAAAACCGAAATGCATTCAGAATTAAAATTTCTAGAGTTCAACCGCTATTTAAGGAGCTCCCTTTATCTCTGCAGCCTGTTTTATTTCCCCCGCTCTGTTTTTGCCTTATTTTGTTAAGAAAGTAAGATTTACACCCATCCCACAAATAAAAACAAAGCTAAACACACCAGTCAAATAATTTGGTCCAAAACCACCGTGTCACGTGGAGATGATAATGGAATTCTGTGCGGGAACCATTCGTATGTTAATCTGTCTCCCCAGGGCTTTCCCAGGATTGCCTACCCCAGCAGAAAATGTCAGACGGCTCACACAGGCTCGAAAGCTGCATATTGATACAGTATCCCCGTTCCAACTTGGACTGCGATCTCACGAATTCTACCGCCGACGATATGCAAAATAAAAATAAAACTCGATAAAGAAAATGTGATGAATCAAACAA
This sequence comes from Lepas anatifera, assembly GCA_034440635.1. Taxonomy (NCBI): domain Eukaryota; kingdom Metazoa; phylum Arthropoda; class Thecostraca; family Lepadidae; genus Lepas; species Lepas anatifera. The sequence goes on from JAOTON010001270.1 coordinate 94,542, forward strand.
TCCTGCCCTCAAACATTTCCAATGGATAAAAATGAAAGGCTGCGACGGAATCCTCGCTCCGCCGAGCCGAACAGTCTTTATTTTTATTTATTTATCAGCTGCGGACACTTCCACACATGGGTGGCTTTTCAAGCACCGTCGTAATGGACATGAAGTGATGCAAACTATGGAAGGAGACGGTAAGGATAGGATAGAACGCTTTGAAAGCGTTGTGTCCACAGTGAAGCACCAATGCGTCGGAGCCAGCGTCACGTGGCATGTGCGATAAAGTGATTAGCCGCTCCTAGTCGCCGATATTCCTACGTCACGTTCTGTTCACAAAACGCGAGGTCACTACACTTCCATCAAACTAGTGCAGGCTAGCACGGTAGTAAAACATCGGCCAAAGTAAGCATAATGACGTTTGCGTTTTTTCCATACCGTGACAAAGGGACTGAGATAAGTGACATTTACGTACATACAATAGGCACTCGAGTGTTCTGCAAACATGATTGCTGCTTGACGAGGCCGTTGGCGTGCGTGCAGGAGAGAGTCAATTTGCTGAGAGCACTCACAGATCAATCCCGTCGTACCCGGCACCGAGTCCCACGTGGTCCACGCCGGCCACCTGACGCACGTGCTCAATATGAGCTGCAACACACGACACACGCGTCAGACGTGTCAGGCGCTGATGGTGGGCGCCAACACGGAAATCCAGTGTCAGAGCACAGGGCAACGCACCGGTATGGTATCAAGCACATTGGCACACGTGAGCACATGTACACGTCTACATGGATGGGTGATTACGAGCAGAGTAAGAAACGCACATGTCATGTTTGAAAGCTTTTTAGGCGCTTGATTCTGGGCGGTGTCAAACCTCATACTAAAGAGTAGAAAGCTTGGCATGTAAAACAAAATGCATCAAAACAGGCAAAGGACAAACATGATCAGCATGAAGTTACGCGCATGGGAGGCCCATATCACAATATGAAGGGAAGGAAAGCTGAAAAACAAACGCTAGGAAATATAATGGAAAGCGATCCCTTTTAGCCAAATATTAAATGAAGCTTTTTCACAAAGGCTAACAATAGTCCTGTTTACACGAACAGGCATTCACTAGGTAATTGGCGATTCCCAAGCACGGGTGAAGCCGGCCATCGGGCATGCTACCAGTGTTACCACCTGGGCAGGGAGCGTGCACGAAGGGTGCGAGGTCCGACTTTTACCGGACTATGCTGTGAGATTGGGTTTTAACACGAATATCTGTTGCATTCTTCTGGACTCGACTTTCCTCTTTTAAGTAAACGAAATAGAATGTCATCCTCATGCCCCACTGAAGGAAAAGCCCAGCGCGTGTTTGAATTCCTATGAAGGAAACCGCAAACCGAACTGAAAGAAGCATTGAGAACGGTGGGTCAATAGCCGATGAGTGCTGACCCTCGTCCAGGCATGCCAGTGTATTCGAGAATGGAGGAGCTGCGCGGGTGCCGGGCGTGGGAATTACCAACGAGTTGGCGAATGTTGTCACGAATAAACAGAACTAATGTCAACGCTGTTTCAGGCGGCGATGAGGGTGTATATTTATTATGCGCACATTAAGTTACCATAGGTCAAAGAGGGTCCTAAAGGATTACAACAAGGCATTGGCAATTGTTCCCTGCATATTTTTACTCAGCGGCGCTAGATGAAATATTTAGGCATCACTGGAGTCCTCTCATCGAGGCAAATCAAATTATGCATAATATGGCCATGCTAGGTTAAAATACAAAAAACGACGTGACCTCAGGTCAGACCAGGGTCACATGTTGACCCGGTATGATTTTATAGTACATCACTTGATTTCAAGTGACTGGTCAAGTTCAGTGGCATCAAAATGGAAGCTGTATCATAATTCAGTGAGAATTTATCGGGAAAAGAATTGCATCCTGCTCACGTGGCTCAGACGACAGACCTCACAGATCAGATGCTAAAAAGATCAGGGTCAGAAAACGAGCTAAGAACACCTGCTATCGTAACTCTCAGTTTGCCTATCCCATATTCACTGAAAACGAGTCTTATCTCTTTGAATCGAAATGGAATGACCAAAACATTGACCGCAACTTAGTTTAGCAATACAAAGATTCCGAGATTATAGATTCTGAAACTCAATGAGCTCATCACATTTTGAAAGTTTGGAACAGATCGTTTGGCAGATGTTCCTCTGGCGCCGCCTCGAACTCATAATTTTGTTTTTTGAGGTCAGGTCGCTTAACCTTGAATAACTTCTTAACCCGATACGAACTCGGCGTAAACCCAAAAATAGAACTGACCGATAAATAAAATTGGTCGGATGCGTAAAATTGGCCACGGAAAGGAACTGGATTTCTGCAGTTCATGGTCACATAAATTGTCTGCATTATTTAGGCACATCAGGAGAAGGAAAAATTTTGCGTCTCGCAGGGCGTGTCTTAACAACGTAATTATATTAAGGGAAGCACATAACTGGTACTTGCTGTGAATTGAGCAACCCGTATTCTTCTCGGCATTCAGCGACCCAGGCGGATCAGATGGTAAGCGATGTAGCTCAATGCTCGCGCGTAAACATCCCTTTGAACATAACTGCCCGAATTTTCCTTAAATTAGACACATTGTACTGCAAATAGTCATGTGCCTAGTCATTCCTGATATCTGGGTGAGGTGTAGAGGTGGGACTTTTTGGAAAAAGCTGGTCCCGGTCCCGGCCCCGGCCAACATTTCTTGGTCCAGGCCTAGTCCCGGCGAGAAAGATGTGGTCCCGGCCTGGTCCCGGCAGCCTTTTTCCCACTTATTGGCTTACTAATTCATACATACTAAAACATACATACATACATACATACAACATACTAATTCTTGTGGATTAAGAGCCAAAAATATTAAGCAAATTTATATCATCATTACATAAACAAATCAACATAAAGTATGAACTATGGCTTCAGGAAATCCTTACCTACTATCATGAAAAATGGCAACAATTATCTGACAATGCTCTCTGAGGAAACGTTTGCATGTTAAACCCTTAAAAGGTACCTAAGAAAGTATACATCAATCCAAATTCAAGCTGTATCACACCTCCCTTCAGTCCATCCATAAACATTCAATCAATTAACTTACCTAAGTTTTATCAGGGAAGGTCAGGACACAAATACCTTCAAGAGCCTTAATATCAAATCACCAAAGCACAGGAGCAATTTGACATATCACTTTTGCAGTTCCCATGTGACTACAGGACTGCTTTTGGCTGTTTATGAAGAATTATGCGAGTTGATACACTGGATGAAGGAACTGACAATTAATGTTTTACATACCTAGGTAGTTCTCCAAAAACAATTAGATAAGCCCCCCCTTCCTTCCTTCCCAACAACCAACCAACACACACACACAAACTAATGTCCATGTATGGATTTCCAAACATGGAGGCCAAGCATAGGTCTGTTAGAAAGCAAAGCTAGTAGCAAAAAATGTCTTCTTTGATTCGTGTTAAAACGGCTTTCAATTATTTTAAACAAATCAAATTTTAAAATTATCAATACCAATAACAATATTTGCTTGTAATAGACAAAACATTTTACAGCAGCCGCAGACGGCGCACTAAAGACAAATAGTACATCATCACGTTTAGTAAGAGAATAAAGAAAAAATTACTGAATTATCACATGGTTTTTAATACTTTTAGCCTTGAGGCTACTCAAGCTTGTGCTTCTGCTCGGCTGCATTTTTCTTCAAAGACAGTAGTGGCGCACACTTGTTTTTTATCTTTATTATTCTTCTTGTTGTTGTCTACGACAACGAAGCGTGGTGCGGTAGTTGAATGTTGTTGAAGAAATTGAAGCTATTTACGTTTTATTCACGACATAACGCAGAGACGTAGGTAATTTGAAATACTGTTGAGTATTTTTTTAGAGAGAGAAGGCAATTGAAACAGTGGGGTTGGTAGGGACGGCCATTTCCAATCGCCAATTCCAGAATTCTCTTTTCAATCAAGCCTTTGTTTTTATGCCTACCAGTATCTATATGCAAAAAAAACGTCTTTTTCTTCAATTCAAAGTGATTTTGACCCCAGTACCCACCATTTTTGGGTTGTATTTTGGTTGTGTCACTGAGTTGCTTTATAATTAAGTGAAGGAATGGGAATTACATCTGAAAATGTTGTTTCCAAAGAATGAAACTTAGTGAGAGCTGTGTTCTGTGCTGTGTATGTGCAATATTATTTTTTCTCTTTCATCTAGTTGAATTGATACTTTTCTCATCTTATAAAGTTGGAATATTGCACCAAGGAGGCAATGATGTGCTGGAAAGTCACAGTTATATTATATATATATATATATATATATATATATATATATATATATATATATATATATATATATATATTTAGCCGCATATTTAGCCCGACTTGCTCTTAGCCCATTTCTAAAGTTTATCCCACCAAAAATGTTGACTTGTGACCTTTGAAAGGAAACCTTAGGTCAAATAGGCATTTTTTGGTATTTGACTCTAAAAATTTTGGAGCACATAAACAAATGGGATATGACTTTTATTTTGCAAAACACCGAAAAAGTTGTTTGTATCAGAACACTGCAAGACACGGAACTCTCTAGCCTGCCACGGGAAAAATTTACAAAAGTCTTTTGTTCAAGCATCTACCCACGTTAACCTGGGTCAGGTTACATCTCACAGACGGACGCTTATATATACTCCAGAACTATAGATATCATATATATATATATATATATATATATATATATATATACTTTTTTTAGAGCAGTATGTTTTAAACAATAAGATCGCACAACAGTTAGATACAATGCCAGTCCAGCTTCCCCCGCCATTGCCTCCAACAGCCTCCGGCTATACAGTTATTATGGGCACTATGCCATCTCAGGGGGGGAGGGAGGGTTAAGCCCCCTAGCCCCCTTGAATCCGCCACTGTGCACTACACATGTTTGCTTGATCATGGAATCGGACCGTCTGCGAGGGTGATATTGGTATAAATCTAGATGATCTGCGTAGTTGTTACGGTCTTGAAATTGATGCCTGAATGTTGCTTTGCATCAGCTTTACATGCAGTAACCTTGTTGCTAGCGTTAGCATACCTACTATGTCACTTTGATGTAAGGCTTTCATATGCCGATGTGCTATATGGGGAGAAGAAAATACTAAATGAACACCATGCGAAACAAACAAACATTGTTATAAATCCCGAGTATGTATCTAGCACAAAATCAAAAGATGGGGCAGGAATGCAGTTTAAATGAATTTTAAAATAATGATTATTTGAAATCAAACCAGAGACACCGCAGTCCAAATCCCTACACCACCTGGGCTTTTTTCGTACCCACCACCGCCCGGGGTGTCCGATCCGACACCGCAGACGATCGGTTGCACCGATCGGGTATTCTCTACGATCGCGAACACCGACGGCGATACGTAAATAATAGGAGAGACGCTGAAAGTGCCGCACCGTATTCTAAAGTTGGGCTAAGTTTGAACCATATTCATTGACCCGTGACGTCACAGGTCAAATGGGTCAACCTAAAGACGATTTAGAAAAAATCATTATAAATATTCCCCCATTGTAAATACATGGGGGAAATCACGAAATGATATTTTCTCAGTAAGTACGATTGGAATCAACTTCAAACATCGGTTACGACTTGCTCTTAGCCCATTTCTAAAGTTTATACCAAAAATGTTGACTTGTGACCTTTGAAAGGAAACCTTAGGTCAAATAAGCATTTTTTGGCATTTGACTCTATAAATTTTACATAAACAAAGATATGACTTTTATTTTGCCACCAAAGTGTTTGTATGGTCACTGCAAGTCAAATAATATACATCATGAGTTTACAAGGTCAAGTTGGGTCACACCGTTGACCTGGGTCAGGTCACATTTTACATTTTACCTGGCGTAGCAATAGTATATATCATTCGATTCGTATTGACGAGAGGATTGCAATGCTGCATCAACTATGGCTGCATCTTGCTTGGTTTGGAAGTTATTAGCGAAAAAAGAAACACCTTAAGCATGGGTGGCTATGGACATTCCCAAGAACATTTCCAATATTCAGTGACCTGCAGCTCCTTAGGCTTTGATCTGACCCAAAAATCATTGCCACTTAATGAAAGAGGAGCTTAAGAGTTTTCGAATGGCATTGAAAAAATGTTTCTAACTATCATAGTTTCGGAGATATATAAGGTTTTCTTCGTACACCCCATTTTAGTGATTTTGACCTATTTTAACCTCTGATGACCTTGATATTGACCTGACGAGAAAAATGACCAAAGTATTTTCGATATACTTTTTGAAGAGCTTTCGATTGCCGTCTTGCACGTTTTTCCGTCTCTCTTAGTTTTTGAGATCGTGGTTGTCTTTTTAGCCCCCCCCACCAGGGCGAAGGTGGCTCGTACCCGCCACCGGGGCAAGGGTTAATATGCATCACGACTTTGTGAGGTTATGTGTTGACCCTGGCATTGGTTTAGGGTCAAATGATAACCTTCCAAGGTAATTCTGCATATCATTTGAATCCCCCATCGTGTCCCTCGGTGACCTCGGTGAACTTTTAATAAATATAACCTCAACATGATCGCACGTGCACATTTGCTTTCCAAGGGCTTTCGAATAGTGGTTATAATCTTCAGGTAGCTCTTTTAGGAGCTCAATTACACCCTGGTTTTGTTGGTCTAATTTTGAAGAACAAAATCGTCTTGCATGGATTTAGAAATGGCGTCATATCCTCACTACCCTCACCTGATCTGACACCAACTTTCAGCCATAAGTTGTCAAATTGATAATCTTGAATGTATACAAAGCAGCGCATCTTTCATTCAAATCTGTGCGGAATATTTCATGATACTCCGTATAACGATCGCACCCCCAGGCGGTGAACATATTCCATGCTCAAATGTACTGAGGCCGCTGGCGCAAAATGAATCAGGTTGCACTTACCTATAACATCAGACATTGCAGCACTCTTCCCACAGGTAAGAAAACGGTTATAAAAGCTAACCATAACAATCCCTCCGTGCAGTGCCTGCAAGCGGGTACATTCAGTGTTACGATAAGCGTTTGTCATTGAGACAAAATACAGATACTGTTAATATGCACTAGACACTGTAGAAAAGTTTACACTATGTACCATATTGATGTATTGAAATTCAATTATTCTTACACAGCAAGAAGCAAATTACAAATTATACAGCCAGTCCTTAAGAAATTTGGTTAATGGTTCGTAGACAATTCCTATATATGCATATACACATTATTAGCTTTGTTCAAAATAGAAAATAAGGTCGGCCCTGAAAACTGATTACTGTAAAAAAACATCGGAGGGCCCAAAACTGGGAATTAGTTTTGATGCTGCTAAAAATGATTCGATTTCCCCACTTTTCTGGACAGTGTAAGAACTTCCTAATTTTCGTGGCACGCTTTGTTTAGAGGCGTCGGATAATGTATGTCCACAGACAAAAAAGGAACACAGGCACAGTGAACTGGCATAGCATTGAAGGCCACGAAGAAATTAAAACCTACACCTGTGGCGTCACTCTGAAGATACATCACCCGCTGACCTCTCTCGGGGCATTGCAGCGCCTCGTGGTGGGGCCCACTCACCAGCTGTTTCAAAATGACGTCAGGTACGTTGCGGGAGATGTTGCACAGCGCGTAGGCGGACGAGTGGGAGAACATGGCGGGCGCGCGAGACACAGCCAGCACGTCCCGCATTGTCTGCGTGCTGACGTGGCTCAGGTCCACCAGCATTCCCAGCCGGTTCATCTCCCTCACCACACTCTGCAAACAGCACCACCAGTCACGCGCCATTCACGGTCGCGAATCCGCACATAACATGGGTAGCTGTCAGGGATGTTGTCCTTCAATTGCGTCTTCTCAGACGAAGCGGGGCGGTATTTCGAAGTGGTGTGTCATTGTTTAGACAATTCAGATTCAGCTTAGTCCATATACAAAATCTCCTGTTCAAAATTTGACATACCTTCTCTCTGAGCATTTTGATAACTTTTTTCTCAAAATTTTAAGGTTAGGTCATATTAGGCCAGGTCACCATTGCAGATCAAGTGACCGCACCTAAAACATCAAAATATGCCAGGTTAGCACATTGTGAAGCAGGTAGCTCCACTCCCCAATAATAATAAAGAAATAAATCCATAAACACACACACACACACACACACACACACACACACACACACACACACACACACACACACACACACACACACACACACACACACACACACACACACACACACACACACACACACACACACACACACACACACACACACACACACACACACACACACACACACACACACACACACACACACACACACACACACACACACACACACACACACACACACACACACACACACACACACACGCACGCACGCACGCACGCACGCACGCACGCACGCACGCACGCACGCACGCACGCACGCACGCACGCACGCACGCACGCGCGCCCGCACGCACGCATATATATATATATATATATATATATATATATATATATATATATATATATATATATATATATATATATATATGCATTGGCGGACGCAGGGGGGGCCATTCCGGCCATGGCCCCCAAAGTGCTGGAGGGGGGCAAAACTATCTTTTGGCCTCCCCAAACGCCGGATAAATTAAAAAAGGTGTTTACACTAGGTCTATAGAGCAAAAAAAAATTAGCTCCCAACCCCCCCTTCCCAGGAGGAGAGGCAGACATGGGTTTGACAACTTCAGTTCCGCTTCGTTCCTGACGCGTTTGATTGTTACTTTGTTCACACAAGGACCAGGGTCACGCTTTAATTAGCTTACAGTCAGATCTGAATGACAGCTTGGGTGAAGATTCACTTGAGAACTCTAAGTGGAGCTGTCCCACTTTATTCGTTGACTGTTGAACTTCTCATCGACTACCTTTGGGAATTCACGTCGAGAAATTAATCCCCCAGAAGCACTACTTGTCACGTAGCAGATTTGAGATGGAGAACGTTGGAGATCTTGTGTAACATGCAGCTAATTCTGTTCAATGTGAATGCCAGTTCTGAAAGACCAGGTATCACCAGAGGGATGACTGACATCTGGAGGGAATTTCTAGCGGGGCGCGGCGAAAGCGGCCAGCTCACCCACCGTGGTCTAGGAAACTCAGACGGCAACTGTGAACTCTCCAGACAAGCTGTAGGAGGACGGACCATCATGGAAACCCACCGTGATATAGTGTTCTAGTGTAAATGAATACTGGGTTAATAATGAGTGTAGAAGCAGCGAATATAAGAGTAACTCTAGTGATCATACCAAAACGGGTGTACCTCTGAGGAGTCCGGTGAACCAGCATCTATTGGTTTGGACAGAATTGCGGGTTGGGGAAATTGTTTTAGAATCCAGAAACTGGACCAAAGATTTCGGCCTCTGCCGTTAGTTACCGCCTGCGGTGGCAGACAGGACTACTGCAGTACTGCAGCGGATTTGTTTAACATATTTCTGGACCTCTCCCCGTTCATCCATGTGACATGTTGCAGTGATCATCAAATGACTCCAGGTCCAATAACGGCCAGCCCGGCACCGGTCTGTGACAGGCCTGACTTGACACTGATTCACCAATTTCAGCTCTTAGCTGATTGTCTCTCCACGTCAGCAGATATCTGTCCCATGAGCTCCAAAACTGGGTTCACAGTGAGTTATACAAACACGATATCTGCGGGGCAATGGTGCACATCTATGTAATTGCATCAAATATAGTGAGGTACGAAATGGCTCCTTTTCATTTTTTCAACTATTCCCACAGCCGTGCCAGCCAAGGCGGACCGATGTTTTTGTAAGCGATACTTCTCACGACCCACATCTCAAGAGCAGCCTATCCAGCTTCGAGAGAGTCGCCCGACCTTTGCACCAAGTCGACACAGTATCAAATTGTCCATGCGCTTCAAAAAAGACATAAAACCTGCAAGTGTTTTAACATAGGCGCTGGTACTACCGGTTGTTCACCGAATACTTTACGTAATCACCTTTGTCGCAGGCCTCGCCTTGAATCGTGAAGCAAAGTTGAATTCCTACAGCTGGCATCGCTGGATACCTGTACCGCTATAAACTCGCCGATTAAAGGAAATATGGCACCTTGGTCGAATCCAGGAATTTAGTGTAAGTAGGGGTATTTTTAGCCAAAAATCATGAAAGCATCCATGATTTCTTAGAAAAAATGCACAATGAGCTAAATATTTGGATTTTTGAAATGCTCCTCTCCGGTGAAAAATAAACCTCTGCCTATGGATGACGTCATGATCTGCCAACTACATTCAATAGACTTCAATGGCTTTACTTGGCTGATTACTCACCGTGACGTCACCACTGTCGTCACACCAACAACTGTCAACTACTGTGGTCGCCTGGCTGGGGTAGATGTGGGGTATATTTCAGGTAGGTTTTAGTTTTTCTCCACAGAAATTTTGAGTTTCAAGACAAATGATATATAGAGCACCGGGTTTTCTGGCATACGTTACAACTTGGCTATCTCCGTTGAAATCACGTTATAAAGGTGCCACATTCCCTTTAAAGAGGAAATCGTTGCCAGGGTCGGCTCAAGGTGGGGGCGGTTGGGCGATCGCCCCCACCATGAGCCAACCTTAGACACTGGAAATAAACGCCTCCCGCCGCAGCTGCCGGGCCCCCCGCAAGGGTGCTATTAGTGAAAAGCTCGGTCTGTATATGAATATACTGACTATACAGTGCGTGCGAACCTGTAGCTGTGGTGGTAACCTGTAAAATGAACCCGGTTGGACTTGGGGTACCAGTTTTTTAACCTGACCTCCATCACATTTAACTTCCCCCTCCCCGGTTCCGGGCCCTCTCCCCAAACGACGGGTCCCCCAAGTCTTGAATTCATCCCCTCACTGAGGAAATCCTGGGTTCGCAGCTGATTGTCGCCACCATCAGCTCAATGGCTAAGTACAGTATTCGCAGCGCCTGCCTAGCCGTCACAATTTCGCGGCATCCGGGCCAGCGAAAAATTACCCTCACATAGGTAAGGTATAAAGTTAGCTCTAAATAGCTCCATTCACCGCGTGATTTGATCTCGATCATTTCAATAAAGACCCTTCCAAGTTTGCGTGAGGGTCTTGATTTTGTATTTGTATTATAATTACGCTTTTTGTATGTATACAGGTCGGACTCAATGGCCGTATGAGACTGGGGAAGATGCTCTACAGAGTACTTAACTAAGCTCCCGGAAACGCTAGTAGAATTTAACCAGTGGCGCAACCAGGGAGTAGGGCTATGTTGTTTAGAGCCCCCGCCCCCATGATATATTTGGGGGCCCGACTGGATTTAGTGTTTGCTTGTAAGGCCTGATTTTGATGTGTTTGGGCCTGCTTTTGTTTAATTTGGGTGCGCTTGGGGCAGTGGCGTAGCCAAGGGTGTCCTTGGGGTCCGTGGGCCACCCCTTAAACTGACTCTGTTCACTTTAACGCACAAGTATTGGTCTCGTGGGTCCCCGAGTTTTGTCGCGGATGACCCCCATAAACAGTCCCGAGAGCCCACGAACATCGGTCTTGGGAGCCCCCAAACATTACTCTCGGCGGTCCCGATCTTTGTCTTAGAAGCCCTCGAGGATCAGTCGGGAGCCCTCGAACATCGGTCCTGAGCATCGCTTTCGAGGGCCCTGAGACTAGATTCAGGTGGCTTCGAAACCAAGGTTCGGAGGTCCGCGAGGCAGATGCTCAGGAGTCCCCGACAGCGATGCTCGGGGAGCCCGAAGCCGATGTTTGGGACCCTCCAAGACTGATTCTCAGGATTTCTGAAAGTATCAGATTTCCTGACCTCACAATTATTTTGGAAGATAAATAGAAAGAGAACCTCCTCAAAGCCGTAACATGAAAAACCTGAGCGAAGTTCACTGCGTTCATTGGGACAAACGTTTATGCATTTATAAAAAGGTGGGGGTGGGGTGCATCAAGCTGCAGAGGATCCAATCTGAAGGTCAGCCCCCACCCCAAGCCAAATACAGGATGCGCCACTGAATATAACGCTACTGCATAGTGTTCGGCGAAGGAAATTTGTTTGGCGCCGAAAGCTTACGGTCCCGTCAATATTGAGCCTGTCAGAGATCAGAGAAGATTACACATCAACACTTAACAGCAAGCGAATAATATTAACGACAATAGCAACAACAATCAACAACTTCAAGCATCAAACAGTCATAATGCGTGCCAGCTTTAATACAAACTGAAGAACAATGAAAGCGCTGCACCCATTTAGTTTGAAACTATTCATTCAAACTTTTACGTCAGCTCAAGTAAGCCGAGATGACATTAGAGAGAACCTTAGCTAAAATTTTCAAATAGTTATACATTAAATGAGAGGCGATCCGAGTTATTCTGAGTCAAGTGGTTTTAAATATCTTTTCATATCTATAACCGCCCACCACCAACATTTTGACCATTTTGTCGAGCCTGGAACTCATTAGGCATTCAGGTCACCACAAATTCTAAAACATGAGAAGCATTGGACCTTTATGACCAGGCTATATTGGTCTCTTTTTCAATTTCCTGGTAACTTGTCTCATTTTTCTTCGATATCAAAGAAGTTTGGTAGCTGCAGTCAGCATACTCAGCACACATCTCAGACAAAAAAGTCAACAACTAAGTTGGGGCACCGAAAAACTGATGTAGATAAGCACAGAGGCACCAGTTTCACAGATTATTTTTTCTACGAGATTGGAAAAAGGGAGAAAAACGAAAGAAGTTGTGACATTCAGCCATAAGCCGATTCCACTTCCGTATGCTTAGGGGCACAGTTTGGGGACGCATGCCTTGCCTTGAATTGATATGCGGGCTTTACGACCAACAAAAATAATCATCGGTCTACGCCTAGCTGGCAGGCTGGAAGGCCTCAAGTTGGGAGGCACCACAGGTACTGAAGTAAAATATTATGAAATGATTCACCATAAAACAAAATATACGTCACACCAAATGACATTATCAGGCGGAAAACACTCGGACCAATGACCTCGACAATGCTGGTATGACCTAGATATGTGACTTTTGACCCTGGACTCCCTAAATAGGTGACCTTGAGCATTCATCCCGATGGCACAACACTACGATGTCACCGCTCAGTCTACCTCGCAGGTGGGCTGGTGTCACCGCGCTATTGTAGCGATCCCAAAATATAGGTCTGACTTGAAAACCCTATAGGTAAGTCGAGAAAGAATATCATCATTTTCAAAATCCTTGCACCAATCGCAAGCCTCATAAATTATCTTAAATGTAGTCAAACCACGTTTTCCGTTTTTCCGGCCTTGAGCGCGGTTCTCAAGACAACTCTGAAAGATAGTAGTGGGTGTGGGGAGGGGGAGTGGGGCACTTTGGCACTCCCTTCAGTGCATGTACTGATGGTCAGTTTATAATTTGAAGTTTTACGTCACTTGCTCACTAAAAATTAAACGGAGTGCGGCGCTTCGTTGTAATTCCAGACTGTAGTAATTTCAGGAGCATTCATTATTGAAAATAATGAGTTTGACGTTATTCTTGCTGAAAATGGCTAATAACGATGTATTTCCCTCTGCATTATATTTTTCAATTTATATAATATTGCAATTTATTTGATTTTTCTCTATTACAGGTATACTATTTTTTGGGCGTTGTTACGACGCACCAACTACCAAGGTCATACGGCGTGACCAACCTCTCATCCTGTTGGGGGGGCATTTTGGGGATCAGATCAACTAATTCAGAGGCTCCACTGGGACTTGAACCGGGATCTATTGGAGGTAAGCAAGTCTCCAGGGTGAAGTCAAATCGGTGTCCTGTCCGGTAATGCTTTGTGCCAGATTTCAGCTCTTTTATTTACAGCCCAAATGAACATGAATACAAATGAATTGTTTTTTTAGGTAAAAAAGGTTTAATAAGAATCAGGGAGACACTTAAAATCTCGGCAAACTTTATTGACATATTAAACATATTTCACATTTCAAACTAGTTATGGAAGAAAACTTAAGTTGCAAATAGCCACCAGTGCCTAAGGTATGTTTAGAGCGTAGGTTTTATCTAGGCCCAGTGAAGAAATAGTTGTGCCCGCAGTGGGTCCGCAGCACTGTGTCACGTTCCCAAGGTCACCCAAAAAGGAGGGGTTGGATAGGTGGTGAATTTTTACGTTTTTTCTCCGCAAACGGTAAGTTCTGGAACAAACGAAAAATTTATCAAGTGGTTTCTTGCCATGATCTATCATATGCTTATCTCAATTCAAATCCAATTATGAGGGTGCCACATTCCCTTCTTTCCCAGTAGAGGTCAAGTGATCTCACCTCCAAATAACTATAAGAAAATATAAATAAAAGCAGGGTTAATCTATGAACAAGATACATATCAAAAATTGAATTTACCAGATGCTGCAAAATTTTGGTTATAATTTTCCGCATTGATGACCTAAGGTCAGGGAAGGTAAATGCGGGACTAAGCCCCACCCAATAAAATTGGTATTTGCGTATTGGTAAGTCCAAACAATAGATAATGTTTATAATGAGAACAGAATTGTTTTTATGGGGATGAGGTGGCTTAGTGGATAGCACCCTTGTCTTCTAAGCCACCGGTCCCGGGTTCAAGTCCCGGCGGAGCATCTGAATAAGTCGATCTGATCCCCAAAATCCCTTTCAACAGGGTGAGAGTTGGCGACGCCGTATGACCCTGGCAGTTGGTGCGTCGTTAAACCCCAAAAATTATTATTAAAAGTGTTTTTATCATCTATTTTATGGCGTACAGGGCTTCAAACGTTAATTTTTTCCCAAATATCATGTTTTTATTTAGAAAAAAACTGGTGCAGGGGGAGGAGGGAAGGCGGTAGCCCCCGACGGCCACCTGAGGACACGGGTCGCGCTTGGCGTGGCCCACCCGCACTATGGTCTGTGGCCAACCGTGGGCTTAAGTATTATACAGAGCCCTCTTAAGCCGTCCCCAGTACCCCATACTGTGACAAACATATTATATTTTATCGATCAAACCCATCTGTAAAGCGGGGCCTTTTGAACCACTGACGCCCCGGAGCCCCCTGTCGACGTCAGGGCCCGCTCAGGTCAGCTGGCCCTCTTAAACCGATAAAGCCACGATAGCCAACATGACTATTTGGGCGGCAGGGCTCGGTGAAAAACACAGGACCAGTTATAGCCGTCCAGGCCGTCTTAACGGCTGGATCCTCTTTAAAACGCACCCCGCTTGGGTCCCTGGCATGACGCGCCCCGCTGGGGAGGTTTATTTCACCCCCCTCCGTATGCCATTTTCCGGGAAAGTTATAAAGTAATGGAGGGCGTTTGAAAGCTCATGACAAGACAAAGGGAAATTATAAAAACAAGTTTATGTCAGGACAATATTGGTCAGCATAGGTCAAGGAATGTTCCATAGGCTTATAACAGGGCAGGGCATGTTCCCCTCTAAATTGTTATTCAGAAATTCTAGAGAAAATCCTCATACATCATTGGATTCCTCTCATCTCGGTGAAAATCTAATGATGTATAATATGACCTTACTAGGTCAAATGGTGAAAATGGCCTGACATCGAGCTATGTCAGGGTCATAGGATAGCCTGGTATGGTCATGTTGTATATCAATCGACTTCCCGTGACATGATAAGCACAATTCCAGAAATGGAAGCTTGACCTCAATTCAGTAAGACGTTATTGGCAAAATAATCATTGTATGTTCCTGTAACCTCATATGACATTTGAGAGGTCAGATGGTCAAAACCCCAAATTGATGGTCAAGATCGTAATAAGAATACACGATTTGAGGATTTTCAGGTTTATCTATCCAGTTTTTACTGAAAACGGGCCCTTTCTATTTTTCACAACATACTTATAATGGAGTGACCAAAAAATCGGCCCACCTAAGGCCAACAACATGAAAATTCCGAGATAGCAGATTTGTAGACCCTAATGACCTTATCCTGTGATGAAAGTTTGAAACTGATCGGCTGACATATGTTCCTCAGATGCCGCTTCAAACTCGTGATTTTGGGTTTTTAGGTCGGGTTCCTTGATCTTGCATAGCTCCTTGACCTGGCATGACCTGACCTTAAAATTTTGGTGAGATGCGTAGAATTGACCGGGGATAAGTTACTGTAAGTTGCATCTTTCTGCGTTTCTTCATGTTTGCGCTATCTGGACAAAAAACCAGGAGGGGGCGAATTTTGCCTCCCAGCGGTACGCGTGCTATTACGCCCATGGCCGGGGGTCTGAGCCACTTTCGCTTTGACTACTCGCCCCCCTAAGATCTCAAATACCACGCTAGATAACGCAAAACGGTAAGCGGCGTTGGATAGTCCTTTCAAATCTCCATATTTGAACCATTTTTTGTGAGGTCACATTTAAGGGCACTGAACAAGTAAAGATAGAGCAACACGATATAGATCATTGGAATCCTCGCATCAAGCCGAATCAAATTATATATTTAGTATGACCTTGCTAGGTCAAATCAGGTCAAATTTAAGATTTGACCTGACCCGACGTCAGGTTAAGGTCAAATGAGGTAAAAATGCATATCATGCGAACCACAAAAATAAAGCGCAGCTAATGACGTTAGAATAAACGCTCTACCACCATCCATTGCTAAGTCATTCGGTTTAAACCATTTTTCCTATGTATTTCAAATGGAGTGGTCATGGCGCGTACCTGACCTTAGGCCATTGATATCAAAAACACCTGCATACATTTTTAGAACTTGGTGGAGCCATTACGTGAGATGAGTTTCGATCGGATACGTCCACACTGTTCTGACTTATGCTGTCTTAAACTTTTCTAGGTGAGGTCACTTGACCTGCATTGGTGACCCTGACCTGGGATGACCCAGCCTTAAAATTTTGGCTAAAGTTGTAAAAATGATCAGAGAAAAGGTATGTCAAGTACGGAGGCGCCACGCGCCGCTGTTTTTCTTCTTTCTTAAAAAACCCGAGGGGGCGGGCTATCCACCTCCCGTCAATGCACGTGTTAAGTGATAAGGCCATTGTGACTCGCAGTGACTTTTGTCTACAGGGCCTACTCTTACTATCAGGACCCCGTTCAACTACAGGTGACTCTGAACTGGTAGGTTCGACTGTTCTCCGCAGGGCGCTCTACTGTCATCAGTGCTCTCTCTGGTCAGTTGGACCCTCATCCACAGGCGTAACCAAGGAGAAAGGCGACGGAGGGCGCCGGTCTTTCCCCTGAGAGACCAGATGGCTCCTCGAGGACACGGAGCACGCAAAGCGCGGCCGCCCGTACTATGCTCTGTGCCCTGTTGTAGAACTTCATGTCAGACAAGGCACTCTTAAGCTTTCTCCAGCACTCCACACTAGGACGAGCAGGGCCCTTGTGGTACTCCGAATCCTCTGAAAAAGAGAGTCCTCTGAACCGATGTGGCCCATGGATCCTCCGTCGATAGGAGGACCCTCTCTGGCCAGCTGGGCCTTCTACAAAGGTGTAGCCAAGGAGAGGTGGCTAGAGCGGCGGCCTCCCAGAGGGTCCCTCCCCTTAAGGAAACGGACCGCGTGAAGCGCGGCCCGCCCAGACTATACTCTGTGGCTCACCGTGGAACTTCATCAAAGACAGGGCCTTCTTAAGCCTTTTCCAGCACTCCATTCAGTGACGAGCAGGGGACTTTTGACCACCGGAATCCTCTAAAAAGAGAGTGCCAGTGGTTCTTGGGGTAATACGCCCCCGAGATGTTCTGCCCCAGTCCTGAAGGGGGAATTCTCCAACATAGACTGATCGGAAAAATAAGAGAAAAACATCGTGGAGTCCGCCATTAAAAAACGTCCCCACCATGGGCCAGCTAGAATTTTTATTCAAACGGAATATTGTGCAAAACAAAACCGACTGCTAGGAAATGTCCAGAAACGAAAAAACACATTCTTTTTTAGTTTAGACATAGTAAGAGAAAAACTGAGGAGGAGCTGTTACACGATTAGGGTTAGGTCAGTAATTTTTTTTGGTTTTTAGCGCAAACTCGAGCCAACTTGAGAACCACTCTAAGTACATTCTTAACCTAAAACTTCACTCTTGCGCCTTCATAGTACCGTAAGCAAACTTTGGTGCATTATCAAAGCCTGCTTGCGGTGAACATAGCATTGCACAGATCACCTTACAACAAGTGTACGCACCGAATCCAATCAATGTTTTAAATAGATATGTACTGCGCACGTGCCGTTATGGTTTCACATATCATATGGAGACGACTCCCTTCATGAGCTGATGCTGAGCTGTTGAAGGTTGCGTGCGAACGGTCCTCTTCTTCCACAAGGTGGCTATTAGAAAAATGCCGAATAGAGTAGGCTGTTTTGGTTTATCCATATTAAAGTCGCCAAGATGCATGGAGCTGTTTTGCTTCTCATATTAGCTGGGGGAGCCCCGTGAAATCCTTAGTTCACTGAAGAGCTTTAGTTATTAAAACCACCTACCCGAGCACAACCTTTTCAGTTTTGGCAAACTTCTGCGATTCGTTACGCCCTTGCTGTCTCTAGATTAGCATTCGACTTTTCAAAGAAAGCGCTTTCTCTTGGCTAATGCCATAATTGTTCACGGTGACGCCCGTTCTGAATGCAATTTTACATCGTCAGAAGCCGTTAATTAAACCAAGCCTTGGAAACTAGTCGAATACACAACGGCCAACACTGAACTATGCAATGACGTCCGGGGACGGTCGTCGGCCAGACTCCGAAGAATCTTATCATGCGAGCCGTGTGCTTCCCAAGTTGAAAACTGTTTTTGCTAGGACGTCACAACAAGGCTCTACTCGACGTATATAATGTATACTAACAGCTGGCTGGGTTAAAACAGCCACGCTGAAGTCCCAGCTGGACCTGTCACGCTTGACAACTTTTAAGGAAAACAACGTAAGGGATACAACCATGTTCGGCCCGGTCAATGCTGAGCTTACCAGAATTGTATGCAGTTCAATAGGAATGCAGCTGAGATACCAAATTGTTTCATACAGATTATGAAGAAGCAAAGGTATAACTTATAGCTAGGCATCATCGTAGAACTGCTCTTGCCAAGCCAAAAAATATATGGTGTGGTCATGCAGGGTCAAATGATGAAAATGGCCTGAGTGTTTGTAAGCTGAGGATCATTTGGTAATAGTCTGTTGCCACAGTTGTATTTTTAGAGACAAAGCACAGAAAATACGCCCGTGGTGACAACACTATCTTAATTTAGGACAGTATTTCCCTTAAGCAATAGAGCCGGAACAAAACTGAGGTGACTATACGTCGCCAACCACAAAGCTCCGAGATTGCAGACTTGTTATACCCCAATGAACTTATAATTTACGAGGTTCTAGTTTGCAAGGGACCATTTGGTCAGGACCGTGACTGCCGCCCGGACCAACCGTGCTAGTCTGACCCTCCCCACCGTGCCCTCCGTGCTCGGTCAATAGATGTCCACGCTAGTCTGCCCCTCTCCACCCTGCCCTCCGTGCTCTGGTCAACAGATGTCCGCGCTAGTCTGCCCCTCTCCACCGTGCCCTCCGTGCTCTGGTCAATAAATGTCCGCGCTAGTCTGTCCCTCTCCACCGTGCCCTCCGTGCTCTGGTCAATAGATGTCCGCGCTAGTCTGCCCCTCTCCACC
Organism: Lepas anatifera; assembly: GCA_034440635.1. Lineage (NCBI taxonomy): Eukaryota > Metazoa > Arthropoda > Thecostraca > Lepadidae > Lepas > Lepas anatifera. The sequence goes on from JAOTON010001270.1 coordinate 114,136, forward strand.
GTGCCCTCCGTGCTCTGGTCAATAGATGTCCGCGCTAGTCTGCCCCTCTCCACCGTGCCCTCCGTGCTCTGGTCAATAGATGTCCGCGCTAGTCTGCCCCTCTCCACCGTGTCCTTCGTGCTCTGGTCAGTAGATATCCGGGCTAGTCTGGCCCTCTCCACCGTGTCCTTCGTGCTCTGGTCAATAGATGTCCGCGCTAGTCTGCCCCTCTCCACCGTGCCCTTCGTGCTCTGGTCAGTAGATGTCCGGGGCGGAAGTAGGATGGCAACTCCTTGGCGCCGCAGCTAAGTTTACCTATTTGCTGTTCCCTCCTCGAGCTGCCGATACCGGCCCATTCAGTTCTATACACTCAGCTTCTGCTCTCCCGAGTACTGGTGCCCCTGTGTCTCACCCCTTCGAGTTCTGGCCAGGTTCAAATTTTGGGAGTTATAGCCTCCGGAAGTGTTCGGGGATCTGATTACCGTGCACTTTTCGGATGCCCATAAACACCACTGCAACTCATAAAATATGTATAAAATAATATATTTTCCTATACGGAATGACCCCAAGAACTCGAATCCGGAGTCCGTCTGACCATAGATGGCATTTCAAAAAAAATTATATGATATTTTTTTAAAGTTTATTGTACACTTCTTTTGAGAATTTTCTCAAATTGAAAAATTAAACATTTCTCCGTTGGATAAGGCCGGTGAAAATATCCGTTTTTTTATATTCTGAGAGGTTTATATGGATTATGAGTTCCTCTGTAATTTATACGCATGCAAGAATTGCGAGCACATTCTCGAAAACTTTCAGAAGCTATAAATCCTAAAGTTTTGGTCTAATCTAACTACAAATTTGAGATTCGGCTTCAGAGCGAATTAAAACCCTTGATTTTGTTAAATAACCGAAGAGGTACAGTGTAGATTTATCATTTTTGTGGTCGATTTATCCTAAAATTGCCAATGGGAGTGATATATTATTTTGTTGAGGATCCATTTGACAGAACGATACAGGTAAAGGAACACACTGACAAGTTGATATTAAATATATATATTAAAGCAAGCACACGGACGCGTTTCTAACTTCTTCAGCGTGTGTTTGAAGGGTGAATTATCCGTTGACGCATGAAGGTTTCTGTAAACTCACGCGGGCTAAACGTGGATAATATTTGCCAATATTTTGATATTGCGAAATCTCCTCTCTTGGAATTTGATTTTCTTTTGTTCAATTAGGGCCGACTCCAAAACTTTCTTCTTTTTTGTAGACCTCTGTGAGAATTTCTGCATTTTTCCAGTTTGGTAAGTGGTCAAATTGTTCGAGTGTATTACAAATGAACTCGTGGTTTTATGATTTCTAAGGTCTGATTTGTGTTCGTTAATTCGTTTTTGCAGGCCGCGATCTCCCCCGTAGTAGAATCTTGTGCAGTTTTGACATGGAATTTTGTAGACGATGCTGTTCTCATTGCTGTTTTTCGAATCTTGCTTCTTTTTGATAAGGTCTCCTATTTTTAAGCCTGTGCTTACAATAAACCTAATCTCTGCTTGTTTAAGTGTCCTTTCTAGTATTCCGTGTTGAGATATTTTCGGTCCTACAATAGTTCTCAGTGGCGTTGCTCTTGTTTTTCTTGAGTTTCTAATCTTTTTGCCTTCGAAAGACACCTACGATGAATGCTTTAGGGTATTTTAGTTTAAGAAACGACGAGAAAATGTGATTGATCTCCTCTTCGAGGTATTCTTGCTGACACACGAGTCACAGGAAATAAAAGTGATATATTATCAAAGTTGGCGACGAGTACGAATTTATGTGATAAATAATAAAATGATTACCTCCAATCATTCCGAGATCATATTGGTGTGTCTAAAACAGCCCAGTGCGGCCACTGTGTAAATACATGAAATTACTGTAGAAATATTTTCAATGCATTTGAAGTATTGAGTTTATGCATTACTCATACCAATTTTGGAGCTTATCGACGCACCAACTGCCAGGGTCATATGGCGTCGCCAACTCTTTCCCTGTTGGAACGGTTTCTCGGGAGCCAGCTTGCTCCTTGTTCAGGGAAGCCGCCGGGCCTTGAAACCCGGGTCGGCCACTCCACTACCGCGCCCTCCTTATGCATTACTCTATCATGTCTGGTTTTGAGATTGAACATACTCCATGGTAGAGTAAATCAAACTTACTCCAAAAGAGGGGGTGGTTTTGCACCATCACTCCCCCTTCTGGCCTTACTCTTTATTTTGAACACTATTTTTTTCGGAGTGAGCGGTATCTTTAAGTACACAATAGGGAGTGTCATTACTCCCGCAGAGTGACTTTACGCTCATATTAGGGAAGATTCACTCCAATGTAGAGAGGAGCAGAAACCTCTTAGATGGAGTGTCAATCTTCCATGAACTAGAGTACCGGTACTCTGAAACGAGGTGTTAAAATTGCACCAGTTTACGCTAAAGATCGGGGTGATTTTTTCTCTCAGTGTAGACACGACATGACCTATTTTTTACTATTTAAAATGACCAGAGTCACGAGTCTGGTCGTATCTCAGGTGTGACTTTCACTATGCCACACGCACAGTAGGTAGTGCAGGTCACATTACCCCTGTTCCCTTGGTTATGTGACGCCCAGAGGAAAATAGCAGCGGGTGCTGGTTTGATTGACCAGAAAACTGGAGTAGTTTCGAATCTGGAAGTGAATTTTGAGTCTCGATTTGTATCCACTGATCAGGTAGATTCGGATATGGTTTCCATCGATGACGGAGGTTTCTAAACAGACTCGCGCGGACTGGTCGGGGAAGGCTTTGAGTAAAATGGATAAAATATGAACTTTCCCGGCCGTGCCCAAGTAGAAATACAGGCATATTGACAGACCCACACATCTCCCAAATGTTGAAACATGACTCATGCTATAAAAAACAACAGAATTCCACCGGTATTGATCTTCATGCTCTACTTCGGGTTTGCTGAGCTGATGCGATACGGTGTAGATACATAATGCAATTCGGAGCAGCCGGATAGCACGGGGGTTACTGGAGCGCGGTAAAGGGTAGCGACGTTGCCGCCCGACCGCGGGACGCCGCCGAAAACAGGCATTTGTCAGCCAGGCTCAGGCGGCGACGGGGCGTTTGTGGCAGCACAGGGGGCCCGCTGCCACCAACCGCCCATCGGCAGGGGCGCCACCATGGGGGGCGGAAATAATGGGGTCAACACGAGGTAGATCATAGCAGCCCTGAAGACAGCATACTGCTCTAGATATTTTTTGGCACTTCGAACCATGCATAAATGCCAAGTTAACCCAAACAGACGACCCTGGGATTGCCTCTGTTCCCAAGAGTGGATACTGGTTGAAAAATAGTAGTCCATAAATTTGGCGGTGCGACCACGGGTGGTCGGGCGGTGGTGGGTGGTACTGCCATCCATTCCAGGCTGAAAACAGCTCGCCAGCTCGTCAACCAATGCAAACGATATTTTGGTTTGGTCAAAACAAAGTGCATCCTAGAAAAAACGCTCCCGTCAACCGTTCTGGCTTTGTCAGAACACAGCGGGAGAGTTCATGCCTTACTTTAACAGTTATTTTCGGGCAGTCTCAGAAGGTGTGAGACCCGGCGTTTCAAAGCGCAGTCCGTCGCTTGCAAGCTGTCGCCATACCCTCCGGCCGGGCGCAGATTAATTGGATATGTCACAACCTGGCTCATAGGCTTACTACATTGCTGGCACCTACCTGACTCCCAACATTATAGAATACTGGCCGTTCAAAAGCTCGTGACAACTACATAAACACTGTAATAGTACCATTGATTGTCTCCTGAACGCACCCTTGAGTTTTCTTGACGCAGTATGCAAATTGATGCGAACAGCTCCGTTGTACGCAGCAGACATCGGCCTTGGGTTCCGGGTCCTTTTCTAATTTTCAACTCCAGATCAAGTAAGGGCAGCATAGGCGGATCCAGGGTTTCTTATCACCGGGTGCGGGACACAGTGCTTTATACAGATTAACAGGACATCACAACGTCACAAAATTTAAAAGCGGTAATTTAGCATCGTCATGTCCATTGATGTAAAAAGCTCATATTAAACCCATTCAATCATTTAAATCCATGATCACGTTTCTTTGTTTTGTAAAACCTTCAGATGCGCGGAATTTGTTATTTCTGTGTGTTTATTGATGCGATTAAAGGGAATGTGGCACCTTGGTCGAATCCTGGAATTTAGTGTAATTAGGCGTACTTTTAGCTAAAAAATAATGAAACCACTCATGATTTCGCTGAAAAATGTACAATAAGCTCAATATATTGGTTTTTAAAAATACTCCTCTAGAAAAATAAATAAATATCAGACTGTGGATGATGTCACGATCTGGCAACCACTACCATACTTGAAACGCTTCAAGGGCTTCGATTGGCTGATGCTCATCGTGAAGTCAGCATATGTCGTCACACCAGTAGCTCACAACAATGGCCGCCCGGCGACGGGGTGATGAGGGGGCTGGTGTCAGGTAGATTTTAGATTTTTTCTACGGAAATATCGAGTTTCAAGTCAAATGTATGGAGTACCAGGTTTTCCGACCTGCTTTACAACTTGGTTATCTCAGTTAAAATCACGTTGTGAAGGTGCCACATTCCCTTTAAAGATAATAAATAAAACGATAGCAAGCAGGTAGCAGCAAAAAGGAATCATATGTAGCTTATTTACTTTTGCATATAGTATAAGCACCTGTCCCTTGATTTTCTTATAACATTTATGGAACTTGTCAAGCCATCTAGAGAAAAGGAGCCAATAAAACAACCTATTTATATTCGGCTCCAAAAGCTGCTTTAGGTGTATCAGAAACATACTTTAGTTAATATCTTCCCTTGGATTAATCTAAGATACGTTATCAAAGTTTTCAGGTTCTACCGCCCAAAACAAATTATTTCTCTTAAAATCAACCAATATCATCGGTTGGCTATTGCCCCACGGGCGTCTTTAGGACGCTCGGGGTAAGTTCCCATCTTTTAGTGCACCCTGAGGGATTTGTTTACAACTTTATATTCAAATTTGTACGAACGACTTACCGGTTAATAATACATCGGGGCCCCCTATTTGGAAAACGGTATAAATCAAATGGGAGTTTCGGAAGATTTTCCGGAATTAATGAATCGGAAAAAATGATCCCCAAATCTTTTTCGAGTGACACCTGAAGCTACATACCTACCTATATGATGTGCGGTGCGGTCGGGAACAAACATCAGCCGCTGTAATATCACTCTTGGATCTTCTACCATATTCCTACCTGGCTTTGCTTCTTAAAAAGGAATTTTGGAATATAAAAGTATGTTTCTCCATTCTTCAACCAATTATTCGACCAGTTATAATGTAATGCAGCTTTCTTCGATGAATCTAAAAATTTCCAGGATGGATTTCATTTATAAATGAACTCTTTATAAATGAACTAAATCAGAAAAATGGGTTGTGGAGGATTAAAGTTCCATTTCCAAGCGGACAAAAGTTTACCCTGAACTCTGGTCTTCCCCGTCTCGATCCGTTAGCTGCGACAATACGGTCGAATAAACTAAGCTTTCGCACAACACCATGCTTAGATTCGCCAAGGGTGCCCTGTTTGGCCTATTCTTTTGCAGGCAAGATTGAAATAGTTGTAAACTGAACCAGTTTTGACTTGACAGTTTACATGTAATTTATCTAACTTACTATTTTTGCTTATCCGATTTTGACGAACCATATATGTGAACTTTTTCAATAAACAGACCTAAAAAGCGGTTTTTGCAAAGTTTCGCGCGTGATCAAGCCATCTAGTTCCTTCCCACGTCACTTGTCACCTAACAAAGCAACGGACATGTCCTCCCAAAGTGTATGAGAAGGGCGCGTGGTTGAAGCGGACCCTTGCTTGGCTGGGGCCTTGTCGGCGCTGGGACGCCTTTTCATAGCCAGTGTCCCCACTCACAGGGCGCAGTTCACAAATCAAAACAGGATTTCCCAAATCATGCAAGGTTTTCATAATGTGCAGTGTTGGATCGGGCACCTAAGTTGGCTTACGTGACACTTGTCCTCAGTTTTTGTGCATGCTGCCAAGGCTAGAGATCTCTTCTCGAACCAGGTGGTTGGGGGGGTCCTGGATGGGTTAAGGCCGGCACGACACTATAAGCCCTATACAAAGCCTATGGGAGACTCAAAATTCAGGGGGGTCCTGACCCCCAAACCCACCCACGGGATTTACACCCATGCATTCTGCGATAATTTTGATGACGTTATGGGGCAGCGAATCTGGTAAAGTTTGCACCATGATAATAGTGTTGGGTTTTTCCGGCGCGTGGTCAGCCAAGGTCATATGGCGCCGTGATAATAGTAAATCACAGCAAATTTATACCTGGCCCTGCATTTCAGCGGTGTTAATTAACCAAAGCCATACATGGAAGCTCTGGGCATCATGATACCGCACTGACTTCACCAGCGTAAGGTCCTCGCTCACACAACTTCCGCTAACCTTACCCCGCATTCCGCTAGGGGCCCTGGCACGACGCGCACCGCTGGAGGAGGGGGGACGTAATCCCTCTCGTATCTCACTTCCTGGAAAAACTAAAGCAAAATTACGGGTGGCGTTTGAAAGCACTTTCTTATGAATTTTGTCCACGTTGTTCCCTGTTGGAGTCGCAGCCTCATTAAAGTCATCAAGGGACTTGTCACGGGGACCCCGACCGCACCACCCGAACGAGCAACTCCCACAGTGAAGGGTTAATTTAGCAGCCAAACTTTAACGTCCCGCAAAGCACAGGGACGGCCACCTCACACAGGTAACCCTCTCACCAGTTGACAGCCGACCTACGTCCGATAAAATATTGAGCGCCGGAGCGTCTCAGGGGAACCGATCCCAAGCCTGGACATTCACTGCCACTGCATGTTTGTGAGCAGCAGGCCGGAGCCCAACGCTCTACCAACTATCTTCCAGGGCGTAACAAGGCGAAGAGAAATTACACGAATCATTTTTAGCTCATTTCAATAGGGTGGTCACCAGATATTAAATAAGATTCGAGGCAGCCTACGGCTTTACGACACACCTACTGCTGAGGTCATATGGTGTCGTCAACTCTCTCCCTGTTGGAGGGTGTAATGGGAATTGGAAGGACTTATGGCAGAATACACACCTGACGATTTAAAATCGGGTCAGCGACATGGAAGTTGAGCGCTCTTCCCACGTCACCGCATCATAAGCTTAAAACAGGACATTACAGATTTTCCCCAATATATATTTTACTTAGCGGAACGAGAGCATCATTGGAGTCCCCACATCGCAGCGAATCAAATGATGTATAATATGGCCATGCTAGGTCAAATGGTGAAAATTATAACCTGACCTGGAAACCGTCAGGTCACATGATGATTTGGTATAGTCATGTTACATACCGATTTACTCCCTGTAACAAGATAAGCACTATGAAATCAAAATGAAAGATCTGTATCAATTCAATGCGAAGTTATTGTCAAGAGAATCTGTCTGCTCAGGTGACCTCACGTGACCTTTGGGAGGTCAGATGCTCGAACACACTCATGTATCCGTAGCAGCGTGCTAAGGATACATCATGGTATGAGGACTTTCAAGTTGATCTATCCAATCTTTACTGAAAAAGTGCCTCTTCTATTTTTAGTTTAGACTTGCAATGGGGTGCTAAAAAATTGACTCCATCTTAGGTCAACAATATAAAAGTTCCGAGATATCAGATTTCCAGACTTAACGACCTCATCATATTATGAAAGCTTGGAACTGATCGTTTGGCAGATGTTCCTTGGGCGCCGCTTCAAACTCGTGATTTTTGGTTCTGAGATCGGGTGGTTTGACCCTGAGTACCTTGACCGGACTTTGAACTGACAAAAATAGGTCAGATGCGTAGCATTGATCAGGAATTAAGTAAGGAGACTTGTATTGTTCTGCATCTCTTCGTTTCTCCGTTGTTCAGGGAAAACCAGGAGGGTATAAGGGTGGGTACCGACTTATTGAGTGTCATGGTGTCTCGGGGGAATCGATATCAGACCCTCCCACAAGCACTGCAACTGCATGTTTCCGATCAGTGGCCGAAGCCCAACACTCTATCAACTGCACTGCTGGGGCAGCAAACACTAAAGATTTTCGATTTTTTATACTTTTTTCACGTCTGTCTGCAAGGAAGGTCGATAGAAGTGGCGTTGAGCGTCTGCTTTGATACTTATTCGCCATACTTATACTTATCTTTGCGGATTTTGTTTGTTTAAATATTATGTATGTAACTATGTATTTTTTATAATCTTACAAATTCTTCATACACTTCATGCTAAAAGGACGATATTGTTTCATGTTTAGATGGCACCCCATCTCGAGCAAGCCTTGCAATACCTTAACCCTTGCCCAGGTGGGAGGTGTTTGAACACCGCCTCGGGATTGTCCGGGGGCACCAGAAAATGGCGGCGCGAAGCGCCCCGTACTTGACACACCTTATTCTTGAACAATTCTGCAACTTTTACCAAAATTTCAATGCCAGGTCATCTCAGGTTATGTCACAAATGTAGGTCAAGAGACCTCACCCTTAAAAAAGTTAAGATATCACAAGTAAGAACAGAGTTAATTCATCCGACTGAAACTCATCACATTATGGGCCCACCGAGTGCTACTAAATATGCTCTGGTATTTCTAATATCGATGACCTAGGGTCAGATAGAGATCATGACCTCTCCATTGAAAATGCATAGGGAAAACAGAAATTGGGCTGTATTTGTGTAGATACAGCTGAGAATACCTCAATATTCTCCAAATCGTAATATCCTAGGCCCCTTTCCAGTTTCATGTTGCAATTTTTACCTGTGACCTCTGAGAGGTAATCTGGGGCTTCTAAGCAGGTTTTCAGACTTGGGTCAATAACTTTGCAGGGAATGATGATAAGGCTTTTAATTTGATACCATTACGTTTGGATTGTTATTGGGAGTCGATTCATATGCATATTGGCTATGCTAGATCAGAAAACGACCTTGACCTGACTTCAGGTCAGGTCATTGTTATGCTTTGATCAAGTATAGTCACATCATACATTATTCAATTAGCCATAAAACAATGAATCGAATTATGCCTAAAAACTGATTCTAACTCAACTCTCTCAGACACTAGAGCCCAGAAACTCTTCTCTAACATGTCACATCCTTTGACCTACCATGATCTCAATATCGACCTGAGCCAAAAAGTGACTGATATAGTTTCTTCATGAATTTGTATGAGCCATCCCTCAGCTTCTCGTTTTTTCGTTATCCCGCATAGGTACCGAGTTCGAAGGGGGTGGGTGTTTGAGCACCACCACCATGGTGAAGGTGGCTCGGAGGTCCACTGGGGCGGGTGTTAAATAATTGCATTGCTGTTCTCTCATTTCGGCTTCAACAACGAAAGCGCCACGTTTTCTGTAATCCAGCCATAGCTGGAACAACACTATCAATCATGCCTGGGATATTCATTTAAATTATATAACTTACAACTGTTGAGTTCAAAGTGTTTCCGGCCATGCCCCTTGAGTTTCTATCACTGAAGATTAGTGCAGTTATCTTAATGGAAACTTTCAATATGCTTGCTATCCAAGCCATGGGCGCTTTAAAACTGCTCCATGACTTTCCATTATCTTGAACTTCAGCGACAAATGACGCCACACTTAACCAGGCAAACTTTCCAGGCTGCAGCAGCTAGGGCAGACGATGGATAACTAACCATTAATTTTAAAAACCTGCCACGGTGATAATGCCTAACTTTTCAAAGACTCTCTATGGAGCGTAGTTCGGTGATATGGACGGAATTTAAAGTTATTCTTCTAAAGGGTTTACTAACGAAACTTACGAACGGTGTTTTAGAGACTTGACAAGGACTTCAATGTAAAACATTTCTGTTACTGAAGCGTTTTTTTTGGGCCAAGTGTAAACAACGTTTTTTTCCTTCAAATTTGTGGACATATCACAGCTCGATAGCTAATCGGTCTACAACACAGAAATGGAGAAAGACATATTATTTCCTTTCATCAGCATGGGAGAAAATGCAATCAAGGGGAGCATCTAGATCCTAGTACTAACATTTTAACTGTAACATTTACATAATTAGCAGAATAGACGCATCGAATAAGATGAATATGTCATGGCATGGATAATCAGAGAAGAGCCAGTCATTTTGAAACAGCGCGCTTGACCAGATGTAACAAATGGTCCGGACCTGTACAGGTTTTTCTGCTGTCGACCAGTGATTTACCTGTTACAAATCGACCAAATTGCAACCAGGCCGGCCTATCTTTAAGCTAACCAACCGTTTGCAAAACAGGCCAGCAATGTGTACCATTTCTTTACGGCTGGCTCAGGCTTTACGGACTGCAAAATGGCCCGGCATCTGGCTTGTTTCGAAATAGCCTGACCCGTTTACGTTATGAAGCATTTTGACCCGTTTGCATACCGGCCGAACCGTTTCAAAACTAGCCAGCTTATTTTATAATTATGCAGAAGCACGCAGGAACTTTCGTGGCACGAGTTTTTCCATATTTTTCAATACGAGCATATCGTCACATCATGTGTACCCCTATTCCAGCTCTGAACCAAAGCACACTGGATAAGGCCCATCCATCCCAGCTCCTTGGCACAACGCGTAACCTGACCCAACGCCGAAAGGTCAAGCGTGGTAACTCATCCCCCTTTTTATGTGAAACACAATGGTGGTTTGGCCAGCTGCCGCCTTCATAGGCATAACCACGATTTTCGACAGGAGGGGGACTTTAGTCAAAGGGTGCCATTCTAGTCCTGAGGGGGCACCATTGTAACTAGGAGCGTCAATGTTTCCTATGTTGCCTATTAAAGGGGTGCTAAATTGCATCGAGGGGGCGCCAATACTTACATCCCGCAAGAAGAGGGGTGGGAAACGCCGTTTGTTTCAGGGGGCGCCGGGGTGGTTCCAAGGGGTGCCGCAGCACAGGGCGTATCGATCGGGGGAGGAGAGCACCTGTCCCCTTGCCCCCCGCCCCCGTCCTTCGATGGTCGTCTTGAAATTCTTAGTATTGACGACGCCCACAGAAACTGAGGCGTGAACGCGCAGGTATACCATAAGGAGATGCCCTATGTGTTTATAATTATTTGACGGAAGGCTGCGAAGCGTTGGGGTCGAAAGTTGACTATAAAATTTGAAAATTATAAATTCAGAAAATGCAGCTTTACCTGCTTATTATTTCCAGTCCCTGTAACCGGCACGCGTTTATACAATGTATTAATTCGGTATATTCGGCATGAATGTATCAATAATACATTCATACTGATCCAATCATGCCGTGCAATCGAACGGTTAGAAGCGAGGTGATTATCAACCATGCAGCCAATGAACTGCTGAAGGCAATGCAACTAAGAACTCAAATTGAATCGTTCTCCATGATACATCAGAGGATATATTCTGACTCGGTACTCACAGCGGTCGTATCGCTCGGTAGACAACATTTATTGATGCAGCTCAACGATGCACCAAACGCTCCACGTCATCTCCTCACCTTGATGAGAAGGCATTACACTGAATTTTACATATGGGTCATTCCAGGGGCGGATCCAGGGGAGGGGGAATCTGGCCAAAGTCTGCTCCCTCCCCCTTCAGTAAAGCAGTGAGAAATACACTCCTTTGCCCTTCCCCAAAGCAAACTATTGCTCCACAATTAATCGATTGCCGAGGATGTGTCTGTGATAAGAAAACACATTTTCTAGCATTTTTGTTCGTTCACAATATGCCTCTTTCAATGTGAAGTTTTGATCCACTGCACCAATCCAGTCCTGCCAGCCACCGCCTCCGCGGCTCAATTGTTCTTGCCGTCACGGAGTTTGGCCCACCTCCCACGCCCCTGAAGCCTGTGATCCGCCCCTCAGTCATTTCGCTTCAAATCGATCTAGAATTAATATGTTCGTACCAATCCCCTCAGAATTTGACATTTGGTGTACCAGTGGAGCCATGGCAACAAAAGTCATACTTAATTTTCGGTGCGGAGTGGAGCCTAACGTCAGTTTTTCCTTTTTCCCCACTTAAGTGTACTGGTATAGCTTCAATTGAACGGGGGCGATTTTGGTTTTGACGAAGATCTAAAAGAATTTGTACATAGGCAAGCAAAATGTAGATGTACCATCCTAACATGAGATATGGCTCACTCAGAAATTCTCCAAGTGGCGTGGACCGGGACCTTGAACCAAAATACCGAGCCAGGTCACCTCTAAGTCACACATTACCGCGTTATACTGAGTGCAATGCATGCTATGTCGTTGCATAAATGGGGGAGGGGGTTAATTCAGAGATGACTTGCGCTTCGGCTTTGTTACGAAATTACGCCAAGCTGTACTCAGTTCCCAATACTCATGAAGTATTGGGAATCAGGGTGTTGATCATGGCGAAAGCTTGGGAAGGGTTCCGCAGGAGTTAGCAGCGTTTGCATTCTCTAACTCTATCTTTGATTGGTATCCACAGTCAGAAATCCTTGCCTCTGAGTGATATTGTGATATAGCGCGCATATTGACAACCAAAGTGAGCACTCAAGCGTTATATGGCGCAAACAGGCATATCAAGCTACAAGACATATACAACTAGGTATATTAATAGACCATCGACGGTGTCATACATAGGTGCAGAAAGTATGCTGGCTGTCACAAACTCAATGCGACGTATGCCTCCTCTGTCACACAGAGCTGGAAATAATAATTGTATACTTGAATACTATCTCCAATATGCTGAATGTCCTCTACCTGTCCCCTTACTTTTTGCAGCAGACAAGGTTCTAGCACCAAACCATTACAGCATGAAAGTAGTAAACGGAGTTTTCATTTATAGATCATGTTTTTGTTTTTGGCAAGAAAATTACCAATTATGGGTCATTTTTTCCAGTATTGGGGTCATAACTATTATTGGCAACTCTGACCGCAGTTTCCCCCAATAACATGCATTTCCCTTTTTGAAGAAGTTTCCATTTTTGGAAGGAGTGTTTCCAATTATGGTACTTTTCCACATGATTAAATGTAGCAATTATCATGAAAATAGTTATTATTGGGAACAACCTATCTATTAATGGGAGCGTACATGTACACACTATTGGGAACCCTAACCACAGCTTCCCCCCTTCCCACTAAACTTCTATCTCACATATCAACAAAAGGGACAAAAATGTCAATGTCAACATAGTATTTGGATCTACCTTAAATGTGTTGGTAAAGTGGACCTTAGGTAGCATTTTTATAAACACATCAAATGCATACAATTTGCATCCCACTCACGATAATCACCTGCCAGGTCATTCCTTCTTGCAGTAAAAACTCTGAGACAACTAGCCTGCATAGATGTAAAATTATGTCTATTAGCCTAATAGGTACAGAGGTATTGGAACTCACATACCAAAGAAAGATCCAGTGTAGTCAAAATCCTGCTTTAACTCCATGCAGTTCAGGTCCTGTGCGTTGCTTACCACCACTGGTAGTAAGTAGCACACCCCCAACCAGCGTTTTTCGAAGTCTATTTCTTTCTGAGATTTGCTGTGATTTTCTGAGATAAGAAGGGGTCTACTCGGCCCCCTCCAGTGCACGTTAGTCCCAGGCCCCTCTCCAGTGTGGGTGTTAACACTTTGTGGAGGACTGCATTAGCACACATTTGCTATCTGTACAATATTGATATGATAATTTGATCATGAAAACTCACCTGAATCACTGTTGTTGCCAGCCTGTTGCTGGCGCCAACTCTCCCAACTTCCTCCAGCTCAAAATATATCTAACCAATCTAGGGCACAAATAAGATAAGGCACAAGCAGGCTAAGGAATGAAAAACCAAGCTTGATATGGGAAAGTGCATCAGTCTTACAATAGCCTACATTCATCTTGCCTACAACTACAACTAGGTATATTACAATACAACTATACAACAGCCTACAACTAGGTATATTAAAAGACCATCGACGGTGTCATAATACAGGCTATCACCATCAAAATATGTTCAGGTCATTACTAGAGTGTCAGTGTTTTGAAATATGCATATATATCGCTGACAGAGCTGGAATCCGTTATGGTGATTGAAATAGAAGCCGAAAGTCTTGTATTTGCCCTTCGGCTTCTTGAAATGTTAAATGGGATTTCTATGACTTATATCTCTCAATTCGTGATGACGCTTTTTCCTTATCTTAACACGAGCATTGACGGGGGTCTGAGCCACCTTCGCTTTGACGGGGGGCGGGTACCCGCCCCCTAAGATCTAGAGAACCACGCTAGGTAGCGAAAAACGGTAACGGGTGTTGGGTAGCCCATCCACTTCTCCATCGAATATATCTGAACCATTTTGTCAGGTCACATTTAAGGTCACTGGAGGTCAAAACATTCCGTCATAGGGATAACATGTAAAATAAGGTTTTCGGCTATTACATCTGAACAAGTAAAGATAGTGCAAAACAACTTGAACTATATGAATCCTCACAGCGAGCCGAATCGAATGATATATAGATAATATGACCTTACTAGATCAATCAAGGGTTTGAGCTCGCCTGAGGTCAGGTCAAGGTCAAGTTACATAAAAAGCATATCATTAGAACCGCAAAGACAAGGCAAATAAAATGTCCTTAGAATAAATGCTCAATCACCATCCGTTACTAAGTTATTCAGTTAAAACGATTTTTCACATGTATTTCCAATGGAGAGGTCATGGCTCGTATCTCACCTTAGGCCATCGACATAAAAAATATCGAAACATATTTTTGAGAACTCGGTGCGCCCATTATGTGATATGAGTTTCAATCGGATAGGATTACCCTGTTCCGACTTATGTTATGTTAAACTTTTTTGGAGGTCAGGTCACTTGACCTCTACTGGTGACCTGACCTGAGATGACCTAACCTTAAAATTTTGAAAAACGTTGTAAAAATGATGAGAGAAAAGGTCTGCCAAGTACGCCGACGCTACGCGCCTTCGTTTTTATGCTATCTCCAAAAAACCTGAGTGGAGGGGCGGGTACCCGCCCCCACGTCAATGCGCGTTAAGATGTCTGACACACTGTCAATGAAGCGAACCTGAAAGAATATCTACCATACGCCTCTTATCTAACTTTGGCCTGTTTCCAAAAGCTCCGGAGAGTTCACAAACAGACCCGACATTACGTAAACGAGTCAACGGTTTTACAAACGGCGAAATTGCTGGCCTGTTTGGAAACGGGCCAGGGTTTTGGTCCGTCTAAAATTGGACCGGGCCATTTGCAAACGGAACTATTTTTCATGCGGTTTGTAACATATATTTAGCCTGGAATAATGCGAAGTGCTACCTGGAGTACGCTTTTGCAAATGTTTGCAGTCAATGCCAGATGGCGCAAAACCAGGAACCACAGAATTTAATACATTCTGTTGCACTCGCCATTTTGACGCGGGGAAAGTTTAGCTGCATACGCTAAAACGATCCAGCTCTAGCGATATAGCTCTCAAACTTGGCCTGCAAGGAGAGGTTATTTACGGTAATTCAAAGAGTGTCAATCACAGTCTCACCAAGGACAAAAATATAATTGACGGACCACACTCGAAATCATTATACATTACACATCTAACATTAAAATTAGCACAACATTAAACACAACATTATAGGAGCAGAACAAACAGTGCCAAATAGCTGGCAACGCACGAGTGGAGTGCCTATGGTGTAAATATGTATCAGATTTAGAGTCAGCTGTGGCCAAAGGCAGTCACTGAAATGGAATCCGCAATACCGAGGTATCTGTGCCTAAATTGTTTTTCAATTACCTTTGAATACGTAATACTGCGGCCCATCATGCAGCGGCCAGTGACGAAAGCACGGTTATAAAGATGATTCGTATGCTAATAAAATGCTCACTCTTCAAACACAGATGCGACGAGAGAGAGAGAGAGAGAGAGAGAGAGAGAGAGACCGTAATTTGCGTTTTCACATATAACATATTTTCAAAATAATCAAAATGTTTCTCTAAAGCCTCATAAAACTACGCATTTTGCATGAAACAACAAAATTCAACCTTTAATTCAAGGAAAACACTATTTTCTGGTTATATGAGCCAGGTTTTCCGTTACGATATAATTTTCCGCGCTCAAATTTCAATTTCGATAAAGAAAATGAAGAGTCAGGAAACCTGTCTGGATTGGCGTGGACGACCCGTGTGGTAG
Organism: Lepas anatifera; assembly: GCA_034440635.1. NCBI lineage: Eukaryota > Metazoa > Arthropoda > Thecostraca > Lepadidae > Lepas > Lepas anatifera. The sequence goes on from JAOTON010001270.1 coordinate 130,265, forward strand.
GCACGTGACGAACGTCGGTACTTGGTAAAACCGGCTGGCGTTGAGTATATGTTGGAGCATCAAGACACACTAAATAACATTATCAAAGTTACACTTAAAAAAACGTAATCCTCTTCCTCCTCCTTTACCATATTTTTACTCCATATAGGTTTCCAGAGCTTTTTCCACGGATACTCGCGGCCTGAGGTACCTTGCCAGCTCAGGGTCTGACATAGGGTCCCGTGAGCACTGGGAAGTCAACTCTGATGCCGGCTCACTCTCCTTCCTCGGGGACCTACCGGCCATGTCCCTGAACATGGCGCGGTATCTAGCCAGGCGGTTTGCAGGGGCCGAAGGTACAGTGATGTTTTTAGTTTGGAAGGCGGATCTGCACCTTCCTTTCCAGCTAGGAGTATTGACTACGTTGAGTATTGACAGCGTTGAGTATTGACTACAATTCCTGGTAAATTGCACTTTCCCGAACACGGAAAATTTTCCAGCATCACGTGGCTCAACAAATTACGATCCGCAACCTGTGGCCGAGCTTCGAGGCCTCTCAGTTCAAGCTACTTGTGAGCAGCCGAGCAGCCTACATGTTGAAAGTGGGAATACTTGTGTATCATCTCAAAATGCTGCATGTCAGCTGACTGGCCCAGACGCTGCACAGGGTGTTTGAGGAGGTGGAGGGTATGTTCCCGGAAGTCAATCACTTGATATCTCCCGGCAAATAGATAATTGTGAAAGCCTTGGCACGCCTTGAAAACTCGACTGAAACTCTCCCCGAGTTGGCCTCTCTGCCACAGCCTGTCCTCTCATCCGATGGAGTACATACATGGGCGGAAGCTGCTGTTCTACGACAGGAGCCAGGAGAGCAAGCCAGGCGGCTTGTAAGTTTTCTGGACCCGACTGAAGAGGAGGCCCTTCTAAAGACTCAGAACTCTGTCGAAGACAGCACGGCGACAACAGATCTGGAGAGGCTGGCCAGCCACAGGACAGTGACGAGTGGCAGAAACCGAGTTGTCCCCGCAAAACATTCCCGGCGAGAAAGAACGGCTACTGTCGGAGAAGATGAGTGTGATCTTGGCCGGAAAGTCCGATCTCGCTACGATTTGAGCAATTATCGAGATTTTGCGCAACAACGAGCCCAGCACCCCGCTGCCAGCGTCGATGAGGCCCGGGGAGATCGCCGACTTCGAAGTTACTCCCGTGACAAGTGCGGATCCCTCGCTTTTTATGTACAGCGAGGTGCTCGCTGAGAAGAGACACGACTCCATCCTATAAAACCTGTCCAGAATCGTGTTGACTAGGCTCTTCTACCACCGAGGTGGGCTAAGTAGCCTTAGCGAAAGTGAAACTGAACAAGCACGGAAGGGGCAGCATACACGTTGTATGGTCGGTAGGCCTAAACATAGATGTTCCTTTGGTGCCATGTAATGTGATGTTTGTACTGCGGCTGAAATATTAACACCTAAGAATTTAATATTTGAGCATTTTTATCACATATTTTGGGATTTTAATCACATTAAATGAATCATAAAGCGGCAGAAAAATGACACCTATTCCGGTCTCCAGCTATAACACTGCTCTTCTTGTTATCCACCCAGAACCTTTACATAAGATAATAACTCATGCACCATGTTGTACCGGCAAAGAGCTGTTTAAGTGAAAACGCTCTTTTCAAATGCATTATCACATCATTTCCTGGCCCGAGGGCGCATTTACCAAATGCTCTTAGCAAGATGAAGAAAAATGCACGTCAGGTGATTCTCGGAAGTGGGGTGGAGCTGCGGCACCATGCGCTATCAAAAATAATAGCTCCTGCCTGTCCGATCGCCCCCAAGCAAGATGGATTGCCTCCTCGTGAAAACAACAAAGGTTGAGATGGTATTGGTATTTTTTACAGCCCGGCCCCAGCCTCCAACCCTTCGCCACGGCCCGTGCCCACGATAGCTCAATACAGGCGACCTCAGAAAAAAGCGCCCGCTGTTTTGCCGGCATCCGACCATCAATACGGCCGTACGGGCCGTGGGATAAGCCGAGTGGCAAACACCAGCAGTCGCCAAGTGAACCGGCTCAATAACCAGGGGTACAGTCGTTCAACAAACAGTTTACATGGATATTGATCGCTTAAATATCGTGGATCGTTTTAAACTGCATACGATGATCGAACAATTGCCCTCAGGGCACGCTTATCATCGCTCACTGTCTGAACTGGCTCGGCCCTCGCAGATGGCTGTTTTTGCCACCACTGCCCGTGCCCTAACTGATGGGTATTTATGGAATCGGTGGAGACAGATTTATGTTCCAATCGCAGGGCGGCCGCCGCCCAAATGAGCCCCGGCGTCGCTCTCCGCACCAGCCACCACCGGCACTAATGCGCCGCCCAACAATTAACTGACGAGTCCACCACCGCGGCGGTACAATGTATCCCCCAACAATTAACTGACGAATCCACCACTGCGGCGGTACAGTGTGCCGCCCAACAATTAACTGACAAATCCACCACTGCGGCGGTACAATGTGCCACCCAACAATTAATTGACGAATCCACCACTGTGGCGGTACAGTGTGCCGCCCAACAATTAATTGACGAATCCACCACTGTGACGGTACAATGTATCCCCCAACAATTAACTGACGAATCCACCACTGCGGCAGTACAATGTATCCCCCAACAATTAACTGACGAATCCACCACTGCGGCGGTACAGTGTGCCGCCCAGCAATTAACTGACGAATCCACCACTGCGGCGGTACAATGTATCCCCCAACAATTAACTGACGAATCTAACACTGCGGCGGTACAGTGTGCCGCCCAACAATTAACTGACAAATCCACCACTGCGGCGGTACAATGTGCCACCCAACAATTAATTGACGAATCCACCACTGCGGCGGTACAGTGTGCCGCCCAACAATTAACTGACGAATCCACCACTGCGGCGGTACAATGTATCCCCCAACAATTAACTGACGAATCCACCACTGCGGCGGTACAATGTATCCCCCAACAATTAACTGACGAATCCACCACTGCGGCGGTACAGTGTGCCGCCCAGCAATTAACTGACGAATCCACCACTGCGGCGGTACAATGTATCCCCCAACAATTAACTGACGAATCTAGCACTGCGGCGGTACAATGTGCCGCCCAACAATTAACTGACGAATCCACCACTGCGGCGGTACAGTGTGCCGCCCAACAATTAATTGACGAATCCACCACTGTGACGGTACAATGTATCCCCCAACAATTAACTGACGAATCCACCACTGCGGCGGTACAATGTATCCCCAACAATTAACTGACGAATCCACCACCCCGGCGTACGGTGTGCCTCCCAACAATTAATTGACGAATTCACCACTGCGGCGGTACAATGTATCCCCCAACAATTAACTGACGAATCCACCACCCCGGCGGTACGGTGTGCCTCCCAACAATTAATTGACGAATCCACCACTGCGGCGGTACAATGTATCCCCAACAATTAACTGACAAATCCACCACTGCGGCGGTACAATGTATCCCCCAACAATTAACTGACGAATCTAGCACTGTGACGGTACAATGTATCCCCAACAATTAACTGACGAATCTAGCACTGCGGCGGTACAATGTATCCCCAACAATTAACTGACAAATCCACCACTGCGGCGGTACAATGTGCCGCCCAACAATTAACTGAGGAACCCACCACTGCGGCGGTACAGTGTGCCACCCAACAATTAATTGACGAATCCACCACTGTGACGGTACAATGTATCCCCCAACAATTAACTGACGAACCCACCACTGCGGCGGTACAGTGTGCCGCCCAACAATTAACTGAGGAACCCACCACTGCGGCGGTACAGTGTGCCGCCCAACAATTAACTGACAAATCCACCACTGCGGCGGTACAATGTATCCCCCAACAATTAACTGACGAATCTAGCACTGTGACGGTACAATGTATCCCCCAACAATTAACTGACGAATCTAACACTGCGGCGGTACAGTGTGCCGCCCAACAATTAATTGACGAATCCACCACTGTGACGGTACAATGTATCCCCCAACAATTAACTGACGAACCCACCACTGCGGCGGTACAGTGTGCCGCCCAACAATTAACTGAGGAACCCACCACTGCGGCGGTACAGTGTGCCACCCAACAATTAACTGACGAATCCACCACTGCGGCAGTACTGTGTGCCACCCAACAATTAACTGACGAATCTAGCACTGTGACGGTACAATGTATCCCCCAACAATTAACTGACAAATCCACCACTGCGGCGGTACAGTGTGCCGCCCAGCAATTAACTGACGAATCCACCACTGCGGCGGTACAGTGTGACGCCCAACAATTAACTGACGAATCTAGCACTGTGATGGTACTGTGTGCCACCCAACAATTAACTGACGAATCCACCACCCCGGCGGTACAGTGTGCCACCCAACAATTAATTGACGAATCCACCACTGCGGCGGTACAATGTATCCCCAACAATTAACTGATGAATCCACCATTGCGGCGGTACATTGTGCCGCCCAGCAATTAATTGACGAATCCACCATTGCGGCGGTACAATGTATCCCCCAACAATTAACTGACGAATCCACCACCCCGGCGGTACAGTGTGCCGCCCAGCAATTAATTGACGAATCCACCATTGCGGCGGTACAATGTATCCCCAACAATTAACTGACAACTCCACCATTGCGGCGGTACAGTGTGCCGCCCAGCAATTAATTGACGAATCCACCATTGCGGCGGTACAATGTATCCCCAATAATTAACTGACGAATCCACCACCCCGGCGGTACAGTGTGCCGCCCAGCAATTAATTGACGAATCCACCATTGCGGCGGTACAATGTATCCCCAACAATTGACTGACGAGTCCACCACTGCGGTGGTACAGGGTGACCCAAAAAAACAGTCATCACCAAAATTAAAATATCGTCCAAAATTTGATTTCGATCATGACCAAACTTCATCCACATGATGACAAGGCTATGTGCTCAACATCCAGCAACGTTCAAGTCTCTGGCTTAAAAACTCTGATTTTTACTGCCGCTTCAAGATGTGCTCCAAATGAGCCCCCTGCCGCTGCAGGCGGTGGCCCAAAAAGTCATCACCAAAAGTCAAATAACGTCCAAAACTTTATTTCGATCATAACCGAACTTCATCGACATTATGATAAGGCTATGTGCTTAACATCCAGCAACTGTCAAGTCCCTGGCTTAAAAACTCGACTTTTTATTGGCGCATCAATATGTGCTCCAAATGAGCCCCCACCGCTGCAGGCACAGTTGGATCCGGCGGGCGAAGTTCTCGATGACCCGCCCGCATTCCTCCTTTGGGATCGCTCTTATGGCTGCTGTGATGGCTGCTTTCAGGGCAGGAATGGTATGTGAGTTGTCTTCATACACCCTGTCGTTCAGGTACCCCCACAGATAAAAATCTGGGGCTTCAAGTCTGGTGAATGCGGCGACCACTCGGGGTCACACCTGCGGTTGATCAATCGGTTAGGGAAACGCTGCTGTAGCCATGCCAGTGATTCGTTTGACGTGTGGGGGGTGACGCCATCCTGTTGGAATCACTGGAGGGCCCCGATGACCCCTCTCCGTCGACCAAGGGCTGTTCAGAACTCGCCAAGCACCTGGACATCCCGCTCGGTGTTGTTTGTCACAGACCTGCCGGATCAAACTGTGCCTGCAGCGGCGGGGGGCGGGCTCACTTGGAGCACATCTTGAAGCGCCAATAAAAATCAGAGTTTTTACGCCAGAGGCTTGAAGGTTAGTGGATATTGAGCACATAGCCTTGTCATAATGTGGATGAAATTTGGTCATGATCGAAATAAAACTTCGGACTTTAGTTGACTTTTGGTGATGACTGTTTTTTGGGTCACCCTGTACAATGTATCCGCCAACAATTAATTGACGGATCCACCACTGTGACGGTACAGTGTGCCGCCCAACAATTAACTGACGAATCTACCACTGCAGCGGTACAATGTATCCCCCAACAACTGACTGACGAATCTAACACTGTCACGGTACTGTGTGCCGCCCAACAATTAACTCACGAATCCACCACTGCGGCGGTACAGTGGACCACCCATCAATTAACACGCGCCCCGCTGGTGTCCCTGGCATGACGCGTCCCGCTGAGGGAAAGTGCATATTTCGTTCCCCTCTCCATATCTCATTTTTCAAAGAAGTTTAACACGCGCAATGGAGGGGGCCTCGGAGGCCCCCACCTGTTTTTCCGAGGTGGCTGGAGAACCGCTCGTAGCCGAAACATGATACTTTGCCACGTGAAACAGAATTTAATAGCGCGCTGATTGATAAAGATTTTTTGAAAATCGGTCGAAAATATTTTGACTTATAGGCTTTTAAAGTCAGACCTGCATTTTGAGATCTCCGTAATCGCGCGGTCGCACCAGTTAGCTTGCATTGGAGACCGAGTGGTGAAGTCATAACACCATATAACCGGGATTATATGTCAAGGTCACCTCACTTGAAGGTCAAGGTCAAAGGTCATAGATCAAGGTCATATCTGCACTTTCAAGGTCACTGACCACAGTGATTCCGGTCAAATGACGTTACCCGGTCTGACGTACATTATGCTATGACGTCATCGATAAGGTACCCCAATACCAAGGTCAAGGTCAAAGGGCAAGATCAAAGGTCATTTGCAAAGGTCAATCCTCATTTCCCGCCAAACAGTGCCTATAGTGTTAGTCAAAGTGTACATTATAAGCAGTATAATATATTGTGACCTTACAAGTCAATGACCTTGAATGACCTTGACCCCAAAATTGAAGGGAAGGCTCTTTGAGACTTTCTCTATATGACCCTGGTCCACCTTTAACTTATTATTCCCGCCATTTTCCCGCATAATCACGGCATTTACCAGTCGGTCCCCAGCATGGCCAAGTTTTGACCTTTATGGCCTCGTTTGACCTTAAAGATATTGACTTAGGTCAATAAAAATTGGCCATAATGTAGATTACCATAACCTCCACCCACCTCTCAAATTTCGTTTTTCTATGCCTCTTATTTTCCGAGATCTTGGGGGGCTATCAGGCCCCCCCTCCAGTGCGCTTTAGTGCCAGACCCCCTCCAGTGCGGGTGTTAACAAAAATGGCGTCCAAAAGCCACTGACGAGACGAAGAGAAATTATACGCACTATTTTTATGTCCAGTCAATATTGAGGTCAGCAGAGGTCCAGGAAAGTTCCATAGGCTTACAATAGGGCAGTGTACATTTTCCCATCTAGATTTTACTCAGCAAAGCTAGGTAAATCTTTCGGCATCATTGGATTTCTCTCATTGCTGCTAATCGAATGATGTGTAATATGACATTGCTAGGTCAAATGGGGAAAATGACTTTACATCGAGGTAGGTGATGGTCATATGGTGACCTGGTGTGGCCATGTTGTATATAAATCGACTTCCCGTGACAAGATAAGTACAATGCAAGCAAAATGGAAGCGTTATCCTAATTCAGTGCGACGTTATTTGCAAAACAATCACTACTTGCTCACGTGAACTCAAATGGCTTTGAGAGGCCAAATGGTAAAAAAAAACTCAACGTTATGCTCAAGATAGTGGTAAGAATACACGGATCGAGGATTTTCAAGTTGATCTATGCCGTATTTACTGAAAACGAGCCCTTTCTATTTTTTACCATAGAACTATAATTTTGTGACCAAAAAATTTACCCTAACTTAGGCCAACAATATGAGAATTCCGAGACAGCAGATTTGTAGACCCTAATGACCTTATCATATTGTAAAAGCTTGAAACTGATCGGTTGACAGATTTTCCTTAGGCGCCACTTCGAACTGGTGGTTTTGAGTTTTGAGGTTAGGTTGCTTGACCTTGAATAGCTCCTTGACCTGGCATGACCTGACCTCACAAATTTGGTCAAATGCATGCAATTGATCTGGTAGAAGGAACTGTACGTTGCATTGTTCCGTGTCTCCTCGTTTTTGCGTTATCGGGGGAAAACCAGGAGGGGGAGGCGAATTTTTCTCTCCCCGGCGGGCGCGTGTTAACTGACGAATCTAGCACTGCAGCGGTACAGTGCGCTCCTCGGAAATTAGCTGACTTATCTACCACTGCGGCGATACCACAGCAGCAACATACTCTGCGGTAGAATTCCGCACCAAAAAGGTGTCAGATGCGTCAGAAGCCTATCACGAGCCTGTGCCTTCGAAAAAGTGAAAACAAATATATGCCCCAGATGACAGAAAACTGGACCTTACCAGCACTGTTGGAGAATATATCAGACCTAATGACCCTTTGCGTTGGAGATATACATTTCTCATCGTGTAAAACACCACAGGCCATTTTCTTTCAAGGATATTTAATTATCTCGGGGTAAAACCGGATCTCCGTTGGGAAAAATAATATTCTTTCAGACCTTTGATGTCGCGTTTTGAGAATGTGGCGCATACGATCATTCACTTCTGACCCACTCTATCTAACTTTCAAACCAAACTGAACAAACTGAAAGGAACGATTTTCTGCTACACAATGCTTATTTCGAGACGGAACGTGCCTTTTTCTGTTAAGCAAAGCTTAAATCTGAGAAACATAACGATGGCCTGAGCGAGATCTCACCTCTCCCATTTCAGTGAGCCCCCGCTGTGCCAACGGAGGAACCTCTGAGTACTCTGACCTGCCGAACAGAACACAATCACTAGCACTGCGTCTCGCGAGCATTTACTGCGACACGATAATGCGCATCACGTCTCGTAACAGAAAGTCGAGCAAACAACACGCAAGGCTGCATCACAATTTCCGCTTACAGATCGCGGTGTAATCACATCACTGAAACGCTAGGTGAATTTCAGACGAACAAAACATCCCATGCGGCGTGGGTGGCGCTGGAGCGACAGCGACCACTCTTGAAGGCTAGTGAGATTCATCGGCGTCTGGAGATTACTCGGGTATTTGGCTTTAATTAATGATCGGTCGTAAACCATGCTTTGAGGCTGCTTTGATCATCTCAAAGTTAAGCTGCTAGGCATTTGGTTTTAATTAGCGTTAGTTTGCATACTCCTCACGCACACAGGCTGGATGGCAGTTGGCTGGTTGCTATGACGAAATGTCAGTGCACTACAAGATAAAGTGTGGTTGAGGTTTGGCGCACTTGCCGCGAACATATCCCATCACCTGATTGGGTGAGGAGAGAGGCGCGCGCGCTGATTGGCTACAGAGGCGCGGGTGATCCCGCCGGATGGTTGGCACGGGGACCGGGGGAGTAGCGATGGAGCGGTGAGAAGGGGTGGTCAGCGTTGAGGTGTCGGAGACACGAAATACACGAAATTCCCACGAGAAGTGGTCGATGTTTGCACATAAAGTTACTTCAAGTCCTGACCCTCAGCGACTTCTGTGAAGCCTGCAGTGAGTGCCTTAGTTTGCATTAGCAGTAAATGTACGGCTAATGAGACCACACGTTTGCCGATACATCTTACATCGAATCAAACACCATTTTATCCTTAAAAGCATACGCGTCGGAAAAGGGGGGCCAGGGGGCCTGGCCCCCACTTTTTGGTCAAAAATTTTCTGATCTCAGTCAAAATGAGAGAAAGCCGGACATTCTTATATCCAGCCGCTGCGGAAGGCAACGAGGAGCCCAAATTCGAACAGTTTTTGGTCCTGATGTTGAAAGTTTTTGTCAGCATCAGGTTGAAGTTTGGTTGGCCCCCACTTTTTGCCGGTGGCGACACTTATGCTTAAAAGAAATATTACATTTTGTTTGGCCTCCTCCCAATGCTTCGAAAAAAAACACCAAACCAGACACCTATTGCAAGAAAGTTCAGTAATATCCCGGTTGCAGAAAGTCTCAGATAAATATTTGTATATCGATATTCCATATCTAAACAGCATTTCCTAACATCGATCTGAAGATGTTCCGTGAACGAAATATTCCTAGCATCGATCTGAAGATGTTCCGTGAACGAAATATTATCACATTTTCGTGCGATATTTGTTTGGTTTAGTGTTTTTCGAAGTATTGTGAGGAGGCCACACAAACCTAATATTTATTTAAAAAAAACGTCACATTCAATCAGTCCTGAGACAATTACAACCCTTTTATCATTGCATCATTGGATTTAACATAGCCCAGCACGAAAACAAGAAATAATAAACTTCCATCCGAGCCTGCTTATCACCATTCTTGTGCCTTGAAGTGCACCGTGGGGAGCTCATGGTCTGGTAACGTGAATATGATCTCCAGCAGCGTTCCCTAGGGCTGCTGGCGTGGCAGAACAGGTCCTTCGGGAAACATCGCTCAGACACCGCTCCCAGTGCCCGCGCAGCTGTGAACACTGATTTTGAATCAAACTGGCATGTGTACTGAGTATTTTCGCCCCCCCCCACCCCCACCTAAACTCCGAAAACATGCTTTCTACAATATTACTTCGCTCTTACTTACACTGCTTCGAGTATGCAATCAGCTTGCTCTCTCCTTAGACGGTTTTTTCTGAGGCGGCTCTTTTTCGTTTCAAGAATGATATGTCATGAAGATTGCGTTTTGGTTTTATTAGACGTTTGCTATGCTCATTTCCATCACGATTAACTTGAAAATAGTGACCATGTGATCATGGACATGTTTCTCACGCACAACACACAATACACTGTGTCTCGTAAATACTCCTTAGCTAAAGTAAAGGGAAGCGTGTTACGAGATATAATAATGTCATGTATGTGCAGAGGAAATAAAATCAAAACACCAACAAGAGACTTGAGCCGCAAGCGAAAATGACAAATTAAATTGTATGTGTTGGCAAAAGAATACGGTTTTCCCGTTAATCTGAGGCACGTGTTTGCAGCCAGCCGCTTCTGCACAACCACGCGTGAATTCTGGCCAGAATTCCAGCCAGAGACTGTGTCAAGTTAAGCCCAAGCCATCCCCTCTTCTGCTGGGTCTGCGAAAACATCACTGGATGCGTCATAAATGCCTGTGAAAAGCATGCCCATAAGATGGCCGACGCGGGACGGTTCCCGGTCACAGTTTGGTCACGGTTGATTCATACGCTTCATGTTCCCTAGGAATCAAAATGATTTCCGTGGTGTTGCTTATGTTTGTTCTATTAGAACTGAAACTCAGCAGGCCAGCAACTCCCAACTGTTTTGGTCACCACGCCAGTGACTGCACACCTTGGCAGTGACGGCGGAACGTCCGAATTTAAGGGGGGCATCATGGACTTTTCAACCAATTTCTTTCCGCTCAATGCCATAGGGTTAGTGTTAAACTTTATGATTTAAGGGGGATGCCGTGCCCTAGTGCCCCCATAGTTTAAATAGTTCTGCCGCCAGTGCACGGTGGCGAAGAACACAACAAATATACAGTGAACTGGTCATACCCTGTCACGAGTTGGAATTCTCAATTAGCGCCTTTTAGCTCCCGGCTATGCTTCTTCTCCTTTGGGGTGGGCTGATTCGAGCAAATTCTTATTTGGAGCTGGAATTGTCTCAGCACTAATTGAATGTGAGGCTTTTAAAAAAACCTTAATAAAACCCTTAATAAAACAAACACTTATTACATGAAAATTCGATGGTACTTTGTTCGCGGAACATCTTCAGATCAATATTGAGATTTTCAACATCGATTGAGATTCTCAATATCGATCTGAAGATAATCCGCGAATGAAATATCATCGAATTTCCAGGCGATAAGTGTTTGTTTTATTATTACTGTTATTTCGAAGTATTGTGAGGTGGACACAATACGTGATATTTCTTAAAAACAAATTTATTTTCTTTGCTTCTGACAATGCGCCTTCAGAAACGAGGCATTACCGGCAAAACGTGGTTCTGATTGCATTCAGCACAAAGCCAAACGACGCAGTTAGCTCACAGGTTATCATCATTTCGGCGACCCTGGCACCATCGCCCCAAGGGAATGGACCATTGTATGCATCAATGGGACCCAGGTCCTGCCAGTAATTAGAATCAGACAGCACGGATCAGGTTGTAGTGTTTCCCAGCAAGCGTTAGCAAACACTGGAGGAACTACTGCTTTAAATGGGAGGAGGTGACGTTTTCCAGTTTTAGTTTGGGGACCTCCGAACGTAATGCAGGCATGTATTTGAAGTAAAGCTGCACCAACCATTTGTTCGTGCAGGAAACAAGCGTTTCATGGACGTTTCATGCCAACCCCGATCGTTTCAAGTTTCCTGTTGTGCTGCGTTTGTTTCGGTCGATGAATTCTTCATTGGGATAAGCTTGCTGCAAGGGCATGGTAAACTATTGCTGGCATAACATGGGGCAGAGTGAAATGTTTGTCAGAATTTTCAATCCTTAATCCGCATGTGGATGAAATTTTCTTCATTCGGTCTTGGAGCCAAATACCTGCACACGATGCTTGTCCCATTAATTGCACTTAGCATACTAAAGTACGCTCGCACATACGTGAAACACCCTTAATCACAATACCTGAGCACACCTATGAAATCTCATTATCATGTAATATAGGGTTGGGAGTATGGTACGGTTTCTTTGGCTTCTCTCGACTGACCCTAATAAGCAGCCTCTTTGCCCCGCAAGAGTATGATTCAATTACATCAAATACCCCTCCACATTTCGAGTTGCTGGATTCACCTCTGTCAAAAAGCTGTATAAGCTATCAATGAAATAGCACCTCGAACTAGCATCTCGCAAATAGCACCTGCCATCTCGTTTATAATATTCAAATATACTAACTGCTCTTCAATATAATTACAGGCGGCTTTGTCATGCGACGTATGTATGTACGTTCCGTACACGATAATGCTCGGTTTGCGAATAGATCCTCCCTAATTACCGAGCCATAGCTCCGCACCTGGTACATATATTGTCTGAAACCTTTCAGTGAACCATAGTGAATGAATCTGCCCCCCACCCCTGCGGCCCTGACGGGAATAGGGATAATAATTTTCCAGTGTTTAACCAAATAGGGGTATATTTGTGTAAAAAAATACTTGAAGCCCAGAAATAAGGGTTTAAGCATTTGTTCTGCTAGTAAAAAAGAATAAAAACAAAGACAGGAGTTACTGCCATGTTGGTGCTGTCATGGACTCCGGGAAAATTTATACCAGATGGCTCCCTGAACTGGGGTTTCTATCAGATTTTCCTTTGCCAACACCAGATGGTTCTTTCCAGCACAAAATTAAGCATTAAAATGGTTATTGCTTTTCCTCCGACAGTCAGTTTGATGCTTTTAATCGGCCTGTAGCTCTGACATTTACACTTTAAAGGGAATGTGACACCTCGGAGGAATTCCAGACTGAAGGGGTTTTAGAGTCAACCTTGATGAAAAATAATGGATTTGGTCTTAACTCTGTTGAAAATGAGCATACTATTTCGTCGATTCACTCAATTGCTCTCTGATAGAGCCTTTCTCTGATAGTCGCCAAATTGGCTGGCATCAAATTGGCTTGGGAACTGGTAATATTTCGTGTCGCAATAAAAATGTTCATTAACACGCGCATTGACAAGGGGCGGGTATCCCCCCAGTCGGTTTTCTGGAGACAGAATAAAAACGGTGGCGCGTTGCGCCGCCGTACTTAGCATATTTTTTCTCTGATCATTTTTACTCCCCCCCGTCAAAGCAAAGGTAGCTCAGACTCAATGCACATATTAGGGCTATACATGATGACGAGTACAAATGAGGTAATTTTAGGGAACATGCCGTTGTTGGGACCAAAAAGGAGACTGATAAATTTCTGCTATTTTTCTCGATACCTTTATCAGAATACAGCGTCCCTCATTAAGAGCTATAGATAAATATTGCTCTCGTTCTTTTGTTTGCCTCACGCGCAATATTTCAAAATTTTACAGCTCATAGAGAACTCAATGGCAAAAAAGAAATATTGACAGGTAAATAAAACAAAATGTGAAGCAATGCCCTAAAGCATGTCCTACCGAGACACATATTTTGGCAAACTTATTTGCTATTAACCTGCACCCCGGTGGGCCTCCGAGCAACCTCCGCCCGGGTGGGGGTAGTGTATGAACATCCTCCTTGACCTCGGTCCCTATGCGAGATAGCGAAAAAAACGCGAAAGCTGGTGGATAGCTCATACAAATTCATGAAGAAACTATATTAGTCACTTTTGGGTTCAAGTCAATATTGAGGTCATGACAGGTCAAAGAAGGTGGAATTTTGAGTAAAATGTTTGGGCTCTAGCATCTGACAGATTTGAGTTAGAATCATTTGTATGCACCATTCGCCTCCTCTCGTCACGGCGAAAATCTAATGATGTATAATATGACCATGCTAGGTCAAAACACAAATGACCTGACCTTAGGTCAGGTCAGGGTCACTTTTTAATCTAGTATAGTAAATATGCATATCAATCGACTCGCAAGAGCAATCCAACCGCATCAAATCAAAATAAAGGCTATATCATTATTTCAAACAAAGTTATTGACCTAAGTCTAAAAACTGCTGAAATAGCCCCAGCTGACCTTTCAGAGGTCACGGGTCAAAAATTGCAATATGCAGGAAGGGGCCCCAGAATACTACGATTTGAAGAATATAGAGGTATTCTCAGCTGTATCGACGCAAATACAAGCCGATTTCTGTTTTTGTCGATGTATTTCCAACGGAGAGGCCATGATCCGCGTCAGACCTTAGGCCATCAATATGAAAAATCTCGGGATATATGCTATAGCATTCAGTGGGCCAATTATGTAGTATTAGTTTCAATCCGATCGATTCGCCCATTTCTTACTTATGCCACATTAAATATTTTTAGTTGAGGTCACTTGACCTGCACTGGTGATCTGACCTGAGATCACCCAACCTTAAAATTTTGGTGAAAATTGCAGAATTTATAAAAAATAAGGTGTCCCAAGCACGGCGGCGCATCGCACCCCACCGCACGGTGGTCGGAAACGGCCTCACGGATGGCCACTGAGCTTTTTGTTCATGTTCATTGTGCTACAGCGCTGAAACGGCCGAACCGTTTCACCCCAAATTTTCAGCAGATTATGCTAAATCAATTGCAATGGGGGAGGCATACTTAAGTTGATTCAACTAACACTCGTACTGGAGAGAGGTATGGCACTATCGCGCACTGCAGGGGGGCTTGGTAGGCACCCTCTAAGATCTCGGAAACTAAAAGACGCAGAAAAACTCTGTTTAAAGGGTGGGTGGGGGTTATGATGATCTACATCATGACCAATTTTCATTGACCTAGGTCAATATCTTCAAGGTCAAACGATGTTATAAACGTCAAATATTGGCCATGCTGGGGACCTATTGGGAAATATCGTTATTAAGCGGAAAAATGACGGGAATAAGCTAAAGGCAGACCAGGGTCATAGAGGGAAGGTCGCAAAGACGCTTTGCTACAATGTTGGGGTCAAGGTCATCCAAGGTCATTGACCTATGAGGTCACAATATGGTATACTACCGATAATGTACACTTTGACTAACACTATTTCCAGTGTTTGTTGGAAAATGAGGATTGACCTTTAAAATAACCTTGAACCTTGACCTTTGACCTTGATATTTACATTCAGGTACCTTAACTATGACTTTATAGCATAATACACGTCGGACTGGGTAATGCTATTTGACCGGGAGCGCTGGGGTCAATGACATTTGAAAATTCTAATATGGCCTTGACCTGTGAACTTTGACCTTAACCTAGACCTTCACGTGAGGTGACCTTGGCATATTATCCCGGTTATATGACGTTATGACGTTACCATTCGGTATCCAATGCAAGTGAACTGGTCCTACCACGCGATTGTGGCAATCTCAAAATACAGGTCTGATTTTGAAAGCCTATACGTCACAAAATTTTGGGCCAACTTTTTAGATATCTTCACCACTCGATGCGCCGTTAAATTGTCTCAAATGCGGCCAAATATCGTTTTTTCGGCTCAACGAGCTGTTCTTACGCCACCTCCTCGGAAACAGGTGAGGGAGCCTCCGGGGTCCCCCTCTAGTGCACGTGTTAACCCTTTCGTTCCTGAATTAATTTTTTTGCTAGGATTTCGAATTCCTTTTACAAGAACTATTTACTTGGGTCAGTCATTAACGGTGCCATTCCCCATTTTTACCTCCGACCCCCTTCCCTCCCAAAATTTGGAATTTTGAGGTGGTCGAGATCTCGACCACTAGGAGGATATCCGTCAGTTAGGTTTGTATGCCCACATGCCATTGATTGCAAGTGCTGGTCTTCTCTAACGGTGCTGAAATAATTCCACAAGCATACAGATACGGTTTAGTTAATAATTAAGCCTTAAATAAATGGTGAGCATCATAAAATGTGCGGACGTGCTGACGACAGGACTGACCAAGCTTGATTTGCACCTGTCAGCTACTCAATTTAAAACAGGGCAGGACCAGCATGCTTTGGAACGGGCCAAATTTTCAACTTTGGAAATAAATATCGCAGCCACTTTTAGCCACTATCGACTAAACTGACAAAATCGGGATCGCAGAGCCATATCTGCATTCCTAATTGGTGAAAAAAGCGCACTCTGTGTCCCCCAGGCTTGCTCGTGGCAGGTCTACCTGCACCCTTGGTTGCCTCTGTAAGCTGACCCAGGTAGAGGTTCATTGGAAGCTACCACCACAAAGATCAGAAACCAAGGCTGGAGATCTCTTCCCGACCCAGGGGGTTCCTGGATGAGTTAACGCTGGCACAACAATACAAACCTATGGGGGAAGGGGTAGGGTACAAAACCTATGAGAAACCCGAAATCGAGGAGTAGAGTAGAGGAGACGTAATTGAGGTATCCATAATATATGTTTTTTTCAGCCTAAGTCACGAGCACACGTAGAAGGAATAGGAAGCATCGCAAACCAAACAGTACCTAACTCATCATGACTGCTGTAAATGATGTATGTACCAGCCTGTTGAGGAAGGGGTCCTGACCTCCAACTCCCCCCCCCCATGTGGGGAAACACCACTTATTTCCTCTGGCTGAAGCGCGGTAGCTGTTGACATGCTGATCCTGCTGATCTGTGCCTCCCATTGTCTCGTAGTTTTTAACATAATTTAGCCTTTGCAGTTGGGTTCACCCTTGGTCCTGTTTTTGAGTATCGGTCAACAGAGGCGACCGAACCTTAACCGAAAGCAGTAGAGCAGATGAGATGATCGATACATTGTGGTAGAGATCAAACGCCACAATGTATCCATTGACCTGGTTCAAGCAGAAAACTTCGTACCCGAATCTTACAGGTAGGGTGATGTTGCTGGACGAAGTGTTCCAGCAATTTCTTATGACTGCGATCAGCCCGAGGACATAGCTTGGAGTAGCGGTAACTCATGTCCAGCTTTGTGTTGTCCTGGAAGTGCAAGAATTGCATGTACGACTCAAAGCGGTTCTTCCACATCGCAGACTTGATGATTGCTGGGGGAGAGGACGGCTCTCCTCGGATTGGAAGCCAGGAAGGGATATCCCCCAAGTTGTGGGCCTCGAGTCATATTTTTACATTATTTGCCCTTTGTAAACGCGGGCTTCCGCAAAGTCTTGGTTTGCAGCCATAGGACGCATATTCATTTGCGGAGTGCATGGCGTTGGGTACAAGAAATATGGGATCCGGGGTTGTTGGGTAGACATTCTCCACTAGGCCATGCCGTGATCACCCCTTTTTCACAGGACCTTTGATTACCGGGTGTTTTCTAATGCATTAATGGTCGCTGATCACGATTTTCTGGTCGAAAATGTCGAATTCGAAAATATTTGCCCGCACAAGCCGTTTGAAATTCTTCCGGTTTGCCAAAATTTCGATGTTTTCATATCTCACGGACAATAAAATGCAACTAATGTATGGAAAGGGCCCCAGAACTTTAAAACCATTGAATTTGAACAATTAGAAACCTTTTTTGACTCCTTGAAATATATACTTACCCGACAACGTAACTCGGAAAGACGGGGATGTTTGAGCTTAAAAAGATGATAATAGATGGCGCGCATGACACAGCCGTCAACCACTGTCCCGCTACGTCGCTTATGTCAAGAAGCTATTAGCCAAAGGAGCTGGATATAATATTTGAGCCTATTATGAATTCGATGAACGAACATTTACCTTGTACATATGAACATGAACATTGTTGGAGTCAGCTATCCTTGAGCGGCGGGCATTGTGCTTGTTTGCAAATTTGGACACCTCACTTTGTAGCCGGGCCCAGCTAGCTGGCAGCTAGGGCAGAATGATGTCACGAGCTGTCTGGTGCTTACTTCGGTACTGCTCAATTCCGCACCATGGTGGGCTCGAGAAGCTGCACAGGGCACTGGCAGGCGGAGAGCCTGACCCAGGAAGCCACACCTAGTAAGGGCCTACGCCAAAACGGATAGGATAACTGGCTATTCTACTGAATGGTGACTGAAGTAGGTGTGATGAAAGAATTGGAGGGCAAAATGGCACATTTCAGCCTACTAAATGGTAGAGGTTTTGCCCATCCGTCCCGCATGTTGTGCCTCCTACCGAACGGCCCCTGGTATTGACAGTTTTTGCCCATAATTGTAAATATTAGTTACCACAATCCAAACGACATTCACTGTCTACCCATTGTACTGCACTCACTAATTTAAGAACATTTAACGCCCTGTTCTACCGTTCACCCTAACCAACATTGATCCTGTCTCTACCTGAAGGCCCTCCAGCGCCTTCACTTTCCTTCTTATATATATATTATATATTATATATATATATATATATATATATATATATATATATATATATATATATATATATATATACGCCTGGTTTAGCGTGGACGGGTGTGCTAGTGCAGCCGGACAGGGTGGCGAGAAGCGAGGGAAGGAAGCAAGGAGAAAGGAGAGGAAAGGACCAAGAAGCAAGGAAGTTGGTCGGTCAGATTGGGCCAGACAGGGCAGAGAAATAGGGAGGGCAAGGCACTAGTAAATAGAAAGATGGACTCGGAAAAGACAGGCAAGAGATGGGCAGGACGTTCCCGGAATGTAAATCAGAGCTCGAACAAAGGGAGAAGGAATGGTGTTGGAGGGAAATATAGTAGAGGCGGGACGGGGCCAAGAAGAAGGGAGGACAGGGCAATGCTGAGCAGACAGATGGGATCAGGCTGGACAGAAGAGAAGGGGGAGGCGATTGAGCGGCCAGAAAGGGCAAGGGAGGGCCACAAATAATTACTTGGTCCGCATATTATAATTGGGTTATGGCGGTGTGAGCAATCAGATAGAGCCTGGCAGGGTGAAGACGAACGGAAGGCTGGGCAATGATAGGCAGTCACACAGGGCGGAATATGGAACATGGAATAAAAATGGAATATCTCCTATAAACTCGTGCAGCGTGGCTACCCCTCCCCTCCATCAATGCAAGTGTTTATATATATATATATATATATATATATATATATATATATATTATATATATATATATATATATATATATATCTTAACATTTGCATTGATGGAGGGGAGGGGTAGTCACGCCTCACGAGTTTATAGGAGATATTCCATTTTTATCAGATATTCCACTTGACCCGCGCCCCACCGGGGTTCCGGCGCCACCTTCACCCCACCGGGGGTCCGGCACCACCTTTTCCCCACTGAGGGGGGGCGTCGATGGTCCCATCTAAAAAATTAATCGTAAATTAAATTAAAGCCAGTAACGAGACATACACAACGATTAATGCAGCGTTCTCGCTTGATTAGGTCAAAAGTTATCGTCAAAGTACTGTTTTTACCCCTGGTGACCTGTGATGACATCAGATAGGTCAAAGGGCACATACGCCCCTCGAATCCATCAAAGGGTGTCAAAGCATGTTTTTTTTTAGAAAGCTGAGCATTAGCAATTATTTTTGCGACTTTTAGATCATAAGACAGCTTCTTCTCCATACCTTTTCAATGGGAGAGGGTACCTGATGACCTGGCTTCAGGTCAACTAATCTAAAAATATTGGATATACATTTTGTAGACCCTGGAGGACTAATCAGAAAGCTTCATATCGACCGGCCTAGAAATGTAGCTATGGTAGAGCTCAAAAGTTGAAGTGAGGTGACATTGTTTGACCTCAACTGGTGACCTGACCTAGTGTAGCCCGGT
Organism: Lepas anatifera; assembly: GCA_034440635.1. Classification (NCBI taxonomy): domain Eukaryota; kingdom Metazoa; phylum Arthropoda; class Thecostraca; family Lepadidae; genus Lepas; species Lepas anatifera. Next base: position 150,283 of record JAOTON010001270.1, read on the forward strand.
GTAAAACATTTAAGAGATGTTGGGAAAATGATAAAGTGAGAGGAAGACCCCTCAACCACGGTGCTGCGCCTCGTCGTTTTCTGTTATTTGGAAAAGCCTTGGGGCATCGATGGTCCCCGCTGGGGCGAGGGTTAATACTGTAAGCACCTCCTGTCATAGCTGTTGCACAAGCATCAGAAAATTCAACGACCACCTGCGGGAGTTTTCTGTGTCAGAAGAAGTATCTTGACCGATAGTGCCGAAGTGCCGAAAATGATGTAGAAGGTGGTAGGAGCGCCGTGAATTTGGTCACTGCGGTGTGCATCAATGATACTGCATATATTTTAAGACAGAGCCCAAGTGCTAGACCCCAATGCGGCGGCTGCAGAATATCTCAGATATCCTCGATATGAGTGCGGTGTTTCAGCATCCATGGGAAAAACTATTGCCGATGGAATGCGTGCCGTTATTGAAAACATATTTTTATTCTGAAAATATGTTTGGTGATCTGTAAATATGTGTTGAGCTTGTGAAGTCGTAGAAATACAGAAAAGGCTCCTTCATCATTACTTGTTACGACCAATTCGAGAGAGAAAGAGGTCACAAGAAAAATTACGCTAAAATACAGGATCACAAGTAAAGAGTCAACCTCTCACTGAGACCAAAAGTCAGGATCAATACATGTGCATTGACACCGTGATTTAAAGTACTACACAAAAAATAGACTAAAAGGCAGCTTCAGGCACCATATAACCTAAGAAGCTGGCGCGTCGTTAAACCCCAAAGCAATGCCAGGCACACTTGAAATGTTGGTCGGGTAGAGTCAGATGGGAGTCATGACTCTTTTGATGAGGGTCATGACTCCTTTGGATTTGATTCATATTTTCTCTCAACCCTAAAAAAATTACTGAATGCTGTGTCTGACCCTGTATTGACACCGGCTTCGGGGGTAGTGACGCTGCTTGGCGGGATTGGCCGAACTTCCCTCCAGTGTGGACTTTTGACGGTGTCACCAAATGACGAAAATGTGTTTTTTAAGTTTTTAATGTTTTTTATTTTTCTATTAGTGTTTACCTATAGGGCTGGGATGTAGAGCTCTATCTCTGGATGTGGGGTGCCCAGTCACCTGTTTTTGGTGCTTCAAAAAGCAATGTGACAAACAAACAAAAAAATCATGTGCTTCCCTTTTCTAGTAAATAATCTGGTTCTTCAGCAGTGCTCTCTTTTAATCCTCACTCTCTGCATAACTCGTCCGACGATTAACACGCGCATTGACAGAAGTCTGAGCCACCTTCACTTTGACGGGGGTACCCGCCCCTCCCTAAGATCTCGAGAACCACGCTAGGTAACTAAAAACGGTAAATGGCGTTGGGCAGCCCAGCCACTTCTCCATCGAGAATATTTGGACCATTTTTTGTCAGGTCACATTTAAGGTTCACTAGAAGTCAAACATGCCGTAATAGGGATAAAGTGTAAATTTGGCTAATCGAGTTGTACCAATGAATATCACCCATTATTGAAAATATTAAAGTACTTTGATAGGTGGTCTCGCGGGACCTCACGCTTAAGGGGAAATTACTGTTGCTAACCTTATTGTATCTGACTATTTATGTTATGTGGCAATGGACATCCCCGAAAATTGTTAGATATATTAAGTCATGTATGAGGTTCTTATGGAGAGGTCGGCCTCAAAGTTGCGGAAGCACTTTATATATGAATATGAAAGTGGTGGGTTAAGGCTCCAACTTGAATTGGTGCAAAATCAAACCGGATAGCTTGGGTGGAAGGCTCTGTCGATGAGGGACCTACCCTTTGTTGAAGTTTTAGAGAGAAAGCTTAAGATGATATTGTGGACGTTCTCAGATGAACTTCAACGAGAATTGGATCAACTCAAGACGAATCCCAGAATTTTAACATCTATGTTCAGTGGTTTGGGCTACAATTAGAGCCCACCAGTGGTCGAAGTACGGCGACAGATCTTCTGGAATAATGAAGCCATTAGAGTACGGAAACCAGTTATGAGTGCGCGTGTACGGAAATGGTATTAAACATCTGATGACTTTTTGATGACGCCGGAATGTTCTGCATATGATGACTTCATAGCGCGATTACCGCGGTGCATATAATCCTTTAACATACATGGGATGGTGTGAGCCATTCCGATGCGTGGAAGAAAAGTGTAAATAGTGAAACTTAGGCCGAAGAAAGGGCTATAGACCTGTCCTGAAATTAACGGTAAAGCAGTGCCTTTATGGTTATTAAGTCTCGCTATTTCTATTCACGCTTGCTTACGACAGGACGCCTGCGCACAACTAAATGGGAAGAGAATAACATTGATTTTGAAGAAGGATGGGAATATTTTGCACTGCCATTCCAAATTACGAAGTCCACTAACTTGGTTTGAATATCGAATAACACGGTTCTTTCCTACTAGAAGGTTTTGTTCATTCGTAACGTGTTGACGACCCATTTTGTGACGAGTGCGGTGAAGTTGATTCATTGAGCACTTTTTGTTGATGTGAAGAGGTGAAACCTTTGGCGAGAATTGCGATTCATAAACGGGGTCGAGGAAGCACGCGTTCATCTGCGCAAGAAAATATACTCTTTGGATGCCTCGACACCACGAATATCGTAATCTTATTATTTTGATTGCCAAACAGTATATCGTCATAGCGGTTTCGTGAGGACAGTAACTATAACCTGTTTTAGTAACGCTAAATAAATACTTCGAAATTGGAGAGTATTGCCCTCAAAATTTAAAGATCGAGAAATGAAGGTGAATGGAACTGTTTCATTTCCGAAGCTCTTAGCTTTCATTAACTGACGAATCAGATGAATAACATCAGAAGCGTGTTGAAAAGGCTAACTCGGTTGACTCGGTATGACGGTATGTTGACACTTAGCTTCAGCGTTCGGTGTATTGGATGTACATAAATTAATAATAAAAACGCCCTTAAAAAAGAAAAGGATAAGTGTAAAAGAAGGTTTTCGGTCATTACATCTGAACAAGTAAAGATAGAGCAAAACCATTTAAACTACAAGAATGCTCGCAGCAAGCCGAATCGAATGATATATAATATGACCTTACTAGGTCAAATCAAAGATTTGACCTGACCTGAGGTCAGGTCAAGGTCAAATTATATAAAGTGTATATAATTAGAATTTTAAGGACAAGACAAATCTAATGCAGTTAAAATAAACGCTCTATCGCCATCCGTTACTAAGTTATTCACTTAAAACCATCTTCCCCATGTATTTCCAATGGAGAGGTCATGGCTCGTACCTGACCTTAGGTCATCGATATAAAAAATACCGGAACATATTTTAGAGAACTTGGGGGCCCATTACGTGATATGAGTTTCAATCTGATAAGCTCCCCCTGTTCCGACTTCTGCTATCTTAAACTTTTTAGGTCAGGCCACTTGACCTGTGCTGATGAACTGACCTGAGATGACCTGACCTTAAAATTTTCACAAAAGTTGTAAAATTGATGAGAGAAAACGTATGCCATGTACGGCGGCGCTACGCGCCGCCGTTTTTATGCTGTTACGGAAAAACCCGAGGGGGCGGGTACCCGCCCCGCCCCATCAATCCGCGTGTTAAGTTTTAGTTTTATTTACGTTTCTCTCCTTCCCTTGGCTCCCTTCGGACTGGGCTCCACTCCTCCTCACTCAGCAGAAACCCATCTCGCGACACTCCTAACTTCAGTGAACTCGGCCGCCGGCTAGCCAATGCTGACTCTGCCGCCGTCTCGCCTGTACCGAAGAGCAGCCTCGGGTGGTAGAGGAGATAATCACGCCAATAGAGGGTAAATTATGGCTAGGAATATTTTGAAAATATAATATTAATACATCTCCTGGCTTATGGTTCGCAGCTCTTTAATTTTCACAGATAATTTTCCGTTGAATTTCTCGCGATACAAGTGTACGCGCCTCCACCAACCAGCAGCCCTGTTCCAGCTGTCAGCACAGTTTTGTCAGCACCAATCAGCGGGCCGCGTTGCGCCTACGTCACAGGACTGTAGCCTCTCCCCGGGAACTAGTTCTAGAGGTTTTACGGGCTGATGGCCTGCTGTTTGCGCTGATGAAAAATAGTAAGTGCACGAGGTGGCAGTCTAATATTTTTAATGGTGTAAAGGCTTGAGTTCCCTTTGCTTAGCACAAACAAGAGGCGATTATGGCGCTGATGTTACTTTTCTGGAGGAGAGGTTAGAGGTCCTGCTGACAAAACTGTGCTGACAGCTGGAACAGGGCTAGCGGCTGCCATTCGCTGACTGCCGTGTGCCTGCGGGCACAGAGGTTACAGAGGTCACGCTGGGCGCCGCTGACGCCGAGTTCAAGCCTCGGTGGGAGGAGGACGCGTGGAGGATAATAAAACCTACATGCGTAGTGTTGAGAATACTGATGGTTCTTCCTGCTGCCAGACTGAGGGAGGGGGAGAGGTGTAGCGAACAATGATATAAGGGCTGGGTGTCTGTGCAGTCTGAGGTGTCGATAATAATGAAAAAAGGTGAGATCATTGAGTTAGTTCATTATGTGAATATGTTTGGCGGGGATTTTGCAGGCACCAATTTCGAGTCTTGATTATTTTTGGCATCAGGGTACATGATGCAGCTTTTCATGACTTTTTAAACCAACACAGACTTATTGACAGAGAACACACTCGATAAATGTGACATTCACGTCTTGTTGACCTTTCACGCGTATACAGCACTCAAATGTTTAAGATGCTAAAATTATTATTTGAGGCGGAGGGATAAGTAGTTTTGACCGTGTAATCAATGAGCGTCCAAAACAAATCACAGGATGCACGAGGCAATTAGCGGTAAAAGTATGTATATCTTAAACGACCATTGACGGGGGCGGATACCCGCCCCCTGTTTTTGGAGATGGAAAACGGCGGCGCGTGGCGCCGCCGTACTTGGTATACCTTTCCTCATCATTTTTACAACTTTTGTTAAAAATTTTAGGTTAGGTCATCTCAGTTCGGTCACCAGTACGGTAGTGACCCGACCTCAAAAATTTAAGATAGCATAAGTCGGAGCGGGTGAACTTATCCGATTGAAACTCATATCCAATGCCACCGAGTTTCTAAATGTGTTCCGGTATTTTGATATCGATGACCTAAGGTCGATACGAGGCATGACCTTCCATTGGAAATACATGGGAAATGGTTTTTACGGAATAACTCAGTAACGGATGGTGATAGAGCATTTATTTTTGTGATTAGACTCGCCTGGGTTTGGGTTCTAATGATATGCATTTTATATAATTTGACCTGACCTGACCTCGGTCGGTAATCCTTGATTTGACCTAGAAGGTCATTATATATCATTCGATTGGCTTGCTAGGATTCTTAGTTAGTCGTTTTGTTACCTTTACTTGTTCAGATGTAATGGCCGAAAACTGAATTTATGTTATCCCTATGACGGCATGTTTTGACCCTCGTGACCTTGATGTGACCTGACAAAATGTTCGATGTTTTCGATGGGAAGTGGATGGGCAGCCCAACGCCCTTTACCGTTTTTGTACCTACCGTGGTTCTCGAGATCTTAGGGGAGGGCGGTCCGCCCCCGTAATGAGGTGGTCAGACCCCGTATGCGCGTTAATGGCCTACGAATCACTGCATTCCTTCCGGCCTCCAGGCATCCGCCGCTGTGCACGGCCGTCTAACCGTGATTGTCCGACATTCTATTGTCAAGCCTGAAAATGAGTTTGTACAATACAATACTCTGCTACTATCTCCCGGGTGACGTTGTTTTTCCAGTTAGCTATTTTTTATCATCAGTTATCAAAAGACGTTTACTGTTGTTAGATCAAGACGCTCAAGCCTCAGCTTTCGAATGATACCTAATGTGGTGGAACTGAGGCATTGAGGGACATCACAAGCCGTGTTAAGTATGGAAAATTATGAATGCTAGGAAAAATGAATATTTTTTGCAAAATCCTCATTTTTGGGGTCAGAACGTTGCTATGTACTGACCACAACAAAACAGCGTACTGAAGTTTCGATACTAGGATTGGACAGGACCATAATGAGAAATCAAGTAAAGTTAAATGAAATATTTCGATCGGCGACAGTTTTTGAGCGGCTGTCTTTTAGTACCTATGTTCAAAATGTTTAAGATTGCATTCTGAAATTTTTTATAGCACGGCACATGACAGTGGAAACGTTGATTGAACGGTCATAAATAGTAATGGGTTGATGCTTGGACGTCACTGAGTGGTACTATGCAGGGGTGTGACCTTACATATCTTTGGGGGCGGGAGACTGCAATGAAATATCGAGCTTATGTTACAATACTCTTTCAATTTTATAACAGTGGTTGACCACTCTTTCAATTTTATTTGTAATAATTTTCGGGATTCGAAAGGACTGTGTGATGGCTAAAACAAAGATAATATTATGTTTTCTCCACTAATATGGTGAGCATGTACTTTTGCCATACACCCCCATGATTTTCGGAGATCCATGCCCCTGTGCCAAACCCTCCTCCCTTGCTCGTCTTCACTGGCCACATCTGGCCACCTTTTGCCTCTCCATTGCTTTGCCTTTTCAGCTTGCTATCTGATTGTTCATCCCATGTTATTCTTGTTCATGCCTTTACTCACCCTGCCTGTCTCACCTGTCTACCCACCAGCGTGCTCCTTCTTCTGCCCTACACAGCGCTTGTTGACTGTTCGCCAGCGTCCCGCCCTTCCTTATGTTCTCACCTGTCCTGCTCCATGTAACTGCCTGCCAGCGCCCTGTCTGCATCATTCTTCGCTGCCCTATTCGACGCTATCTGACTGTCCACCAGTCAGCCCTTACTCACCTTCTTCCCTGTCTGGCTCAGTCTGTCTGCCCTCCAGCGCTCAGCCTTTTCTTTGCTCGCCGCCTTTGCGCCCAACTTTTGTATTTTTCTTTCACCCCGGCCTTTAACTGTTTCGGTCTGTTACTTCCTGTCCCATCTACCTGCCTACCACACGACGTGCCTACCAAGGACGAGAGAAAAACTGGAGAAGAAGTCGATTCCAGGAATTTTGTCATAGGGGCCATCCCTATCAAACAAATAATAACAAATTTAAACGGGTGTAAAGGCAAACCTTAAAGCTCTGTCAAATGTGTTAGTTCACTTCAGGAGTTGGCCGCTCACAGGGGAAGACGTATTTGCAATACTTAAGAAATTGACAGGGTTCTGACCTAAATTCGGGGTTGATCCTGCGATGGCGTACTGCTATTTTTCTCGGCTACATCGAGCAGTAATTTTCATTCGCGTCAGAAATTTATGGGATGAGATACGATACGATACGATAAGTTTGTCGAAATTTGAATGCTTATGCAGCCTGTTGGATTCGGTCCTTAACAAGTTCCTGTCAGAATATGTCACATCTCAGTCTTGCGGAGGTAAGAAGGTTAACTACTTTATTTTTATACTCGTATTTGTATCTCAACTTTTACCCTTACATAGTACCTCTGATTTTCCCAACGGGCGTCTGATTTGGCTTTGAACTGTGAGAGAGTAGTAGCGTTGACGACATGATGAGGGAGATTATTACAATCATTAACAACTCTAACACCAAAGGAGAAGCGACGGATTCTTGGGGCAGCATTTGGTTTAACTAGCTTCAAGGCGTGACTGCGCGTTCGTCCTCGACTGTCGAGCTCCAAAGACAGAGATGGATCTTGGTCCATGTCGCCATGGAGCAGTCGAAAAACCTTAATCGTGTCTCAACAGCGTCTCCGAAAATAGAGAGAAGACAAGCCAAGCTCTCACAAACGTTGGGTGTAAGAAAGATCGGCCAGTGCTCCAGCCATGCATGTTGCACGCCGCTGGACCCCACCGACTAACTTCTGGTCTCCAAAAAATGAGATATTTCCCAACTTTTGGTCTTCCATCACATTCCTCAGCTGAGTTTTCTGCTTGAGTTTTAACTGCGACTCGCGTGATTTGTAATGCCGCTTGGAACAAGAAGTATCCGGATCGGAGACTCTGAAAATGTCCGCTGCCAAAGTTTGCAAATGATGAAGGCCTTCACTGGTTTATATTATTTCAAGACTACAAGGATACAAGACTCAAGATACATACAACTCAAAGACAATATTCATAAAGGAATACAGAAAAAAGGTATGTATAACTCGAAGAAATGGTTTATAAAGGACTACAGAAATACCCAAGGATCACATATAATGGAACAAATCTAATTTAACAGCACCTTCAAGGTGTCCATGTGAAGTGACCTTTAAATATGTATCTATCGAGCTTTCAACATAATCATTTTAGCTCCTTTGTTTTATTGTCACCGGTGCGTCCCTTCTCCATCCTTACCTCACCCGGGCCTGAGAGCATCTGCGCCGGTGTGGCCACGCTGACACGCCCTGGATGCTGGTTATCCCAATCCTCAAAATCAATAATCCTTATGCCAAATCATCTCTTTCCATAGTATTCTGATTATCAACTCCATAGCAACGATATTACAGGATCCACTGCAATTAAGTGGAAACATTCGATAAATACAAATACAAAACCAAATATTAATTTTCTATTCAGATATTAGCACTTCAATGAATGAATACGTTATTTAGCTCTACATATTTTGCTATAAAGGTTACCTCTAGGATAACACCACGAAGCATCGTTAATAATTTTGGCAGGCGCAGGCCTGATGTTTAGGTTGCGTAAAGACCATTTCTATTTGTTTATTTCTCACACACTACCGGATAAGAAAAAAGATAATCGGTTGAGTTCGCTCCATTTTTTATGGAGCCAAGTTCACCCTCTATGCTTATTGAGTTTCCCAATAGTATTTTTCATAAAAGCAAGGTCACGCAGACAGCATACTCTTGCTCTCGAAAAATTGGAGCCACGACGACAATGTTGCAATGTTACAGAAATGATTCAGAGTTATGCAAAACCATTTTCACCGATTATTTCCCGACCTGTCAAAGGGAAGAAAATATCCACTATGAGTCCACTTCAATTGTTCTTGAACGATACAATTTTTGCTTTTTTCCTAGTATATCTTTGAATAGACCCTTGAACAAACCCTTGATGAACCAGGCGCAGGGTTGATAAACTAACGCGCAGGGTTAGCTGAGTTCTGGCACAACTTGAGACAGATGAAAGATTCACGTTGTCAATCAAAGTTAAGGTGGACTGCCCTCAGCCTGGGCGAGGATACGTCAGGAGGATTTATATTTCAAGCACAGGCTAGTTCTGTCCGAATAGCCGGCGAGTGGTCTGGTGCAAACTCGGTCCCTTGCCCATCATGCAGCAAAACTTGACACCAATCAAACTTTGCTAGTTCGCGTAAATATAAATCTAAACTTCCACACACACACACACAAATAAACCCCTGTCCCACCGGGGATCGATTCGAACCCCTCTAAATTTTTGCATCACATGAAAATGGCTTCGTTGATCGCAATTCCGCTGGGATACGTGATAAAACTCACATTTCACACATATTTAACTACTTTCAGGCCTGGACCACGCCAAGTAATGGATATATGGGGGCCGTTCCCAGAGGCGTGCACGAGGGCTTCGCCGTCTTCCTCACTGCGCGTGATCTAAACATCTGGCCTCTTGATAATGTGACATGGGCCAGTGACCTCAGGTGACTTCACGTGACAGTGGCAGCCCCATGTCAATGTGTCGGTTGAATAATGACAATGTGATAGGACCTTTGGCCTGATAAGTGCGATAAGTCGTTCAGGGCTTGCCTTGAGACTGGTTCGAATCGTAGCAGACAGAAAGGAAATATCATCATTGCACTTCTTTGTTAACATGTTAACTAGCGCACTCATACAGGCGCCCAAACTACACTCCGATCCACGTCAGCACGCTCCTACGCTGCTCGGCGGCCGGGTCATGTCACGTGACCGCGCGGCAGGCGCATTCTCTCCAATCAGGGCTTTCCTGATGTCTCATCCCTTAAGTCACGACCTTGGCTACTCCAATTCCATAAAAACATTAAGGTTGCCGATAGTCCACCACCAAACATAAATTCCTTCGCAAATTTATGAGCCAAAGGTCTCCCAAGGCCAGTAACCTTAAAGGTAGTAAAAATATATCTCTGTTTTTAAATGGCCTCTGCCAATTTAGCCTCAAACTTATTTGGACACGCTTCTGGCACCCGTTCCCGAGCATATATATGAGCTTCGACTGACTCCATGACCTCAGAACTTCTAGGGTCATTCAAGGTCATTAACCCCAAATCATCTCATCTGACGTGCTAACGCATATTTAGAAGCATTAAAACGGGTTGAAAAGTCATTCTGCAGATCCTAGAGCTGTTCACGTACCAGAGGTGAAAGTTGGTGCGGCTATATTCGGTTGCAGTTTTGATCTGAAATGTTTTTGGGTGTTTCATTGCACGCACAAAACGACTTTAAATTCTCAAAACGCGCCCCTGTGATATTCAGTAGCTAAATGTTGGGAGAAAAATAGGCGTGGAACTAGCCCCTTTAAAGGGGAGAACCCGAAAATTTCGCTAATGTTTTTTATCGTAATTTCAGCATGTTCAGGCCATATAGGTATGTGACCTTCCAACGTCGCCAATTGGCCTAAAGGTGGACCAATCGTAACACCATCGAGTTATGTCACAGGCAATACAGTGTCTTTCTACCTTTCTTGGTTTCCAAATAGCTAGGGTGTATTTGAATCAATCTTCATTGGTAGGGAGGGAGTTATCTCTTAGGATGATGGCTAGTGCTTTTACGATATATTTCGTTCATTTCACCCGTTTTAGTACAGCACCTTTGTGCTATAAATAACACTATCATAAGCGTCACCACCAGCAAAAAGGTGAGGGAGGCCAGTCAATCTTCAACCTGCTTTTGACAAGAACATTTCTCCTCTATAACAAAAATAAAACTAATCGGATTTGGGTTTATTGTGGCATTCTGCACTAGCTGGCTGCAAAATGTTTCAATTTGCTCCCCACTGGCTATAACCAGGAATGTTTTATGAAAGGGAGCCCCCCTCATCCCATTCCGCCGTGTATGAACAACATAAGGTAATGAGAGAGGGGACCTTGCTGGAACTCACAACCAGTTCTGGAGAGGTCGATTTCAGTCAGAAGAGTGACGGCACGGAGTTTTAGCTCTCTATACAGCCGGAGAACCAGGGCTGATAATTGTTGGGGGGGGTTAAACGACGCATTCCATACCTATACGGCGTCGCCAAGTGGTGCACCCCGTTGGCCGGGATTTGGGGAGAATTAGCGATTGCGTCAGCGACAGCGGACCCGTCGCTAGCAGCAGCAGCAGACCCGTCGCTAGCAGCAGCAGCAGACCTGTCGCTAGCAGCAGCAGCAGCCGTCAACAGCAGCGTGGCCGCCCTGGGCTGGCTAGGAAAGCGAACAAAAACTATGTCTAACCTTGGCACTCGGGTGTGAAAATCCTGGGAGACAACAATGGTTTGCTTCCAGAAAATACATTCCTGATATTTGTGAAACATGTCAAAATGCTTCTAAAATCACATCCTGGAATGGAATGATAATAAAACATGGCACATTTTCCCGCAAGGTTCTGCCTATCCTTACGGGAATATTAGCGACAGATGGCTTTCCTGACTTCCCTTGGGTCCAGTCTTCATCTGGGGTGAGCTTGCGCAAGTCTTCAAACCAGAGTAAACCGGCTCAGAGCGAGTCGGTGGCTGATTGGCTACACGGGTGGGCAGCTGTCAGTCCCTGAGGTCGCATCTGGAGGAGATGCTGTCTTAGCGCCCGACAACCAGGCGCCAAAAACGACACCAGGAAGAATATTACAGCTGCTGGCCGGGTGGTCGATGAATGGTGAGCAATAGTGGAAAAGCTAGTTTCAACTGTTGCAGTGTATTGTCAGGAAGTGTCCCAACTGGCTGCAGTTTCTCCGCTTTGTTGTGCAAAGCTATTTTGTTTTCATTTATGCACATTTTCAAAGTAATATGGGTAAAATAGCAATGATTTAGGAACACAAAGAATGTGTCTATGTGCTTGCTAAAAAATCACAATTTTTAACCTCAGGATAAAATGTCATAAGATATGACCCACACAGCGCTAATACCAGAAGTTAGATGCAGTTCCTTTTCTTCAGTGCTCACTGAAAGGTTCATATCGTCACATTACTGCCTTCCCAGAACTGTGCGCTATGTAGACATATGTACGTGCAAAATATATTATCATTTTTTACTTTATGGTACGGTAAACATTGCTATTTTTCTTGACGAAGCTGCTTACATGTAATGTGACGATAAATAATATATTGAATAATAATTCCTGGGGTAAAACAATGTACCAACTGCCAAGGTAATACAGCGTCGCCAACTCACACCCCGTTGGGAGGGTTTTGGGGGTCAGATCGACTTATTCAGAGGCTCCACTGGGACTTGCACCCGGGACCGGTGGCTTAGACGATTTGGAGGCTATCCACTAAGCCACCCATCTCCCTAAATAATATATTGAGTGAATCGGCTGGGAAGCGGGTACATCTACGTCAAGGGTCACGCGCCCATTTGTATATCACGTTTTCATTTTGAAAGCTTAGCGGAGGGAACGTGAGGAGCGGGCTGGTGTTATCAGCCCCCGGGCACGAGCCACCATGTGGTGACATCACAATGGCGCAAGGAATGCCTTCACCTATCTTTTACATTGAAAATTTCACAAAGTTTGGAAGTGTTTCGCTAGCCTCCAAAGCCCAATCGACACCTTTTAGGCCTAAATCTGCAATCTTTTCTATCTTTGCTGTCTTTTTTTGTCTTAGAAGATGACCCTAAACTTGTCGAGCTTAGAATAAGTTGTTTTTTATTTGTCGCGGAAAAAGTATTGCGAAACTAAGTAAAGGATTTCCGTCATAAGACTGAATTTTTTCTTGGCCATTCGCAAATGAGAAATCAGTTCACTTCATATTACTGATACCATATATAGGTATACCAAGGAATATTGTAGCTGCTGGCGCACATCATTCAACTGCAGCGCAAAGTGTTACGGTGGTGATTGGCTTCTAGTAAATTAGTGACGTATCTATCAAATTATTATTGTAGATATGGATATAAAATGAATAAAAACAAAGGTGAAGCTAGACTTGGGATTAATTTGTATTACTCAACGGAAATTTGGTATACCTTATCAATTATTTTCTGTCTTGAAACCTAAATATACCACAGCTACGGCGCATCCCTCTCGTGAACGTAACATGTGTATAGGTATCTTAGGTGTAATATCCCAAGCATTTAATGTTTCCAACACCGTGTATTTTTCCCTTCCGGCCTTAATTTCTTTTATCCGAATGCTGGCAATTGTTTTCGCCGAGCGCGGGAGGGCGGCGGCTGGACGTCCTACAATACAGACACGTCAGCGTTACTAACGCGTAAGACAGATGAGTCGGGGTCACGCCTCCCAACACGCCGCGGTCACGCTCAGCATCAAAGGGCGTCTGCCACCAGCACCCAGCCAGAGAAAAGAAACGTGGCAACTAAATTAGACGTCACCTTAAAACAGAACGGTGAACGGCTTTAACTTGATTTGTGATAATTTGGTAGGCGGTGATGCTGAAGATGGGAGAAATGCGCTGATGTGTTTGTACAATATTATGTTTTAAAAAGTGTTGTTCTACATCAAATACACGAACAGTACATACACCGTTGACGCTCGTCTGGTATTTCGAAAAAGACAGAGTACATCGTCAAAGGTCGCTTATCCTTCGCCCTTTTGGGGTTCTGGTTACCCCCCCCCCTCCTAAAATTACCCAGGTGACAAAAATGAGTTGAAACGCAGGCAAGCAGCGCAGTTGAACTTCATATTGTTATTTCTTGATCTTTTTGCATATTTTCTAAAAATTTCAAATCAAAGTCATTTCAGGACAGGTTGGCAGGCGAACTCAACTGACCTCACCTCCACAAATGCTTCAAATGACAGCAGTGAGAGGGTGCTTAATCTACTGATCGGAGGTTCAAGGCACATAATAGGGCCTACGAGTACCACAATATGTGGTAGCCAGCCTTTTGTATCAATGAACTGGGGTGATGCACGGGCAATAAACTCCCCAATGTAAGACTAAGGAAAATGGCTTGCAATGCCTGTTTCGCAGTATATACGTCTAAGATCAGCTTCAAGATTTCAACTCCATGCGTCGTGGCCCATTTCTAAGGTTGAAGCAGAATTTTTTATAAGTCACCTTAGAACTTTGGACAAAAACATCGAGTTTTTACCATCATTGTGTTTGCATTGTCACTGCAAGTCCAATGATGTACATCACTACCATGCTAGGTCACTTCGGGTCGATTCGGTGACGTCCAGTCAACCTTCGAATTTAACCTAGCATGGTAAAACGGTGTATCCTTTAGTACATATTTAAGAGACGATTACAGCAGTGTCTCCATTATGGCAGCTTCTCCATTATGGTTTGACTTGGAAATTTCTCAAAAGTACACGCCCCAAGATATGGGTTCGATTGACCTCCGTGTTGCTGTGAGGCGCCCTAAGGCTAAAAAAGGGCGGCCAATCGTGAAATAGGGTTACCCGACCCCAAGTAAAGGACGCTCGGAGCCGAATGATGGTGGTACACGTAAAAGCGATGCGCCCCAAGGCTTCAAAAGAGCAGACAATGGTGGAAAAGGGGCGCCCCATTATGTAATAGAAGGCAGTCAAAAGTGGATGAGAGCGATCCATTTTGCTATGGGCTGCTCTAAAGCTGAAAAAGAGCAGCCAGCCATAAAAGGGGGCCGAACCACAAAGCGGAGACCGGCCGAAGAAGACGGACGGCGGTCCATGTTAAAGCGGGGTGCCCTAATGTTTCGCAAGAACGGCCAATGGTGGAGAAGGTGCGCGCAAGCATGCAGAAGAGAACGGCTAAAAGTCTATAAGGACGGTCCATATTACAGTGGGATACCCTATGACTGAAAAGGGGTCAATAGTGAAAACGGGGCGGCCAACCACAAAGTTGAGGGCAGCCGGACGAGAATGGAGGCGGTTCATGTTAAAGCGGGGCGCCCTAGGGCTGCAAAATAGCGGTGAATGGTGAAGGGGCAGCACAAATATGCACTAGAGGGGGGTCTAAATTCGACGAGGGCGGTCCACGTTGCAGAGGACCACCAAGGGCTGAAAAAGGATAGCCAATCGTAAAGTGTGGGGCTGCCAACCACAAAAGAGGGGGCATCCAGAGGCGATGGAGGGGTCCACGTTCAAGTGGGTGCATCAGGGCTGCAAAAGAGAGGCCAAGCCTAGCCTGTATCTTTACAGATACAGATGGTCAAGATGTTCATGGGACTAAGATGGTCCACAATATTGTATGCCAATCTGTAATTTGTCAAGAAATCGTTACAACGCAAGATCAAACGTTAATTCTTTAGAGCAGTCCATACATTACGTAACGCATATTGTTATTGACCCGTTCCCCTGCCCTATGTAACGCTTTTTGATGTCCCTGTGTAACGCTTGATAAGGCCGGGGATGACTCCCCCACCCACCCCACTTGGAGTTGAGCAGCCTATGGACGGCCTCTCAGATATATGAAATGAAGAAGCAATGGCAAGGCCCATGCCGCTCCCTTTTTCTACGCCCGCAGTCGGGAGCAATACAAAACCCCGAGTTTGTATTTTATCACTTAACTAGGAACAGAAATTTATTCACCGACAGTGTTGGGCTCAACGAGGCACCAAGTGCTGAGGTCATATGTCTTCACTTACCCTTTCCCTACTGTTGGGAATTCGGGATGATCAAGGAACTTGCGAATAAAACTTGCTGAGGCTTGAAGCCGAACTGGCCGAGCAACGACAATCTGATAGTGTGACCAATGTGATTAAAACTCAGGGTCTGGTCTCTCCACTAGACTGATATTTTCTTCTTCCTACTTTTAAGCAAATAATAGGAGAGGGCTTGTATGAATCGGACACTTTTAGAACTTACCCCTCTCGCGGGGAGCTTTCAGGACCTGAAACCTGAGTGAGTGGTACAGTCTTTCGTACTATCTTGGGAACACACTACCAAGAAGGAAAGGCGAAAGCCTCCGAGGATTGAGCAGTAGAGGACTAAAGTCCGCACCGTGTCAAATGTCCGAACTTATCACACTCGTGGGGTGAGTTCGGGCAGACGATGGGTGGGTTTGGACAAAGGACCGACGATAAAGATAGTATCATTCCTCTCGAGGGGATACAAAAATTACCACACCGATGAAGAAGTGGCATCAAGACAAGCTTCAGGTCTATTACTCCCACTGGCGCACGCAGGGGGGGGCAAGGGGCCATGACCTCCAAAAGGTTGCACTTTTGGCCGTTTTTTTAAACACCGATGTTTTTAATATTTCTCCCGAGTTACCAACCCCAAATTGATGGTGGATGGTAACTCGGGCGCTCCTGCATCTGCCCATGATTACTCCATAGATTAAAACAGGACATCACATACCTAACTACTCTTGAAAGTAAACAAATTCTCATGAATATCGATTTCCGGGGTAACAGTTTTAGGACTAAGCGACGACACTGTTTTGGTGGTTCACTCCGTCAGAAGCACCTGAAATAACTTCCCTTACACGTCTCAGGACATGAAAATAGCCACGTATGTCGGAATTTGGAATAAAGCATCGGGCCTAAGCTTTCCTTATCCTTACCGTCTCCTTTCACAGTTCCCATTACTTGATTTTCCTTGCAATGGCACGTGAAAATCCACCTCATGTGTGGAAGTGTTCGCAGTTTATACAAAAATAACATTTTAAATTTTAGAGATGAAAATTACGTGCCAAATCGTAAAAACAGACAACGTGTTGCCTATCCTGAAATTTGGTTTTAAACTTGAAGATATTTTGTGGTAACTGGTTACCATTAAGATAAACGTTCCCAGGGTTAGGCTTCTCGCAATATCTGTAATGATTTAGGAGACAATTGAATGACCTGAACAAACCAATCGTCCTTGGGACGATGGGTTAGTCCCCTAATGGCCCAAAGAACGTGTCCTTTTCATGTAGCAAGTGTCGGTCTGAGTTTTTAGCGCTCGTGTCAATCCTTTCTGAATGTTGCTTGCCTGAATGTACGGTTGCAACTATTTATATTATTCCTATTCCTTAGCATTAATCATTTGGAAATGGAACATGAGGAATGTGTTAACGCCAGTCACGGTGAAAAACTATAAAGCTCCAGCCCTTTGCTTTCCATCAAAAGCGAATCCGTGATATTTTAATCCGTGATATTTTACTTCTACCAACTCCGACGCAAACTTCTATTGCTTTTGCTCTCACACGACATGGCCGCGATGGAGGAAACTTGGTAACAAGCGAGAAATCAGCTCTTACAATTGAATAAAAACTTTGGGGACGAAAGTGACAAAACTTACCGAATGCATTCGGGCTTATGAAAACTCATCTCCGTAAGTTTACTGAATTAGACACGTGGAGAGGTATAAAGCAGAAAAACAACGAGGCGCAGCTCTGCGATTCAATTTAATACGCGTCTCGCTGGCGGGAGCGGGGGGATTCGCCCCTCCACGTTTTCCCCAAATATCGCAGAACAACACAACTCACAGTAACTTATTTCTTGTCAATTTTAGGCATTTGACCAGCTTTTTAGGTCAGGTCATATCAGGTCAAGGAGCTATTCAAGGTCAAACGACCCGAACTCAAAACCCAAAATCAAAAGTTTGACGCGGCGCCAAAGGTATATCTGCCGACCGATCAGTTTCAAACTTTGGCGATATAATACGGTCATTAGGATCTACAAATCTGCTACCTCGGAATGTGTATATCGTTGACCTACGATGGGATCAATTTTTTGTCACCCATTAGAAGTTTATTGTGAAAAAGAAAGGGCTCTTTTTCCGAAAAAATTGATACATCAACTCAAAAGTTATCATACTATCTATTCGTAGCACGGTCCTGACCACAAAGCTGATTTTTTCAGTATCTGACCTCTCAAAGGTGGCGTAAGGTCAGATGGGCATGCAGGGATTATTTTGTCAATAACTTCGCACTGAATTGAGATTGAGCTTCCATTTTTATTTCACTGTACTTACTTGTCAAGGGAGTCGATTAATATGCAACATGACTATACCAGGTCACCATGTGAGATCCTGACCTAGCATGGGATCACGTCATTTTCACTAGTTGACCTAGCATGATCATATCATACATAATTTTATTCGCCACCATGAGAGGACTCTAATGATGCTGAAGTCTTTCCCTCTAGCTCTGCTCATTAAGAATCAATAGGGAAAAATTTGCAACACACTGCTATAAGCCTATGGAACATTCCTTGACCTCTGGTGACCCCAATATTGACCTGACATAAAAATAGTTCTTAAAATTTGTATTTGTCTCGTCAAGGCTTTTGAATGCCGTCTTTAATTTTTATTCAGCTTTGCTAGGAAATGAGGAACGAAATACTCCCCTCAGCAGCGTGCATCAGGCCAGGGGCCCCAGCGGGCGTGTGTTAAGATAATAAAAACGAACTGAAGTCCATTCCTCCGTTTACCGAATCTTACACTGCAGAGCTTCACAGAAAAGGCCCTGCGAAGAGATAAACATTCCACATTCCTAGCTCACGCAGACATCCCAAATCGTCCTGTAATCGGAACACATTCATACACGCAGACGCCGCGTCAGCAGCGGCGTGCTGGGAACTGACCAGGGTGTGTTGCAGGTGTGTGTCAGCGTCAGGTAGCGGGCGCCGAGAGCGTGGAGACTGCGCAGCACGCCCAGACTGCTGGCGATGGCGTGACCGCCCTCCACGCCCAGCAGGCTGGCCATCCGGCCCGCCAGCGTGGATCTGAACAATGTCTACCGGACACGGAGCTGCGTCACTGATGCTGCATAAAGCATGCTGCACGCTGGTCAACAACGGCATCAACTCTCTCACGTACACCGACGTCTGATTAACGTCTCTCCGGAATCAAGTGTCGTCGAAAGTTAATTAGTTTAGGGAAGACGAACGAGATAAAAGAATATAAAAACTTCGGAAAGGTGCCAGGGTACAATACATGGCGAATTTTGTGTCCCCGTCAACTGCCAATAACCCCAACTGGCTAAAGCGTACGTGCGGACATTCGGTTTGGCTGAACGAAGTTGGCTGCTAAATCATTTATCATATTTCCTCCTACAGCCTCTTCAGGGAGAGTGACTAAAATCTCATCTTTGACTTTGGCCTTTTAAGATCTCATAGGCGGATCCACAATTTCTCATCGAAGGGGAAAGGGGTACATTGGTATAACGGAGGAGAGGAGCCGCCTCATAAGGCCCCACCTATGGGGGAAGGGGCTTAAGTGCAGGGTGGAGACGCCACGACTGGAATCCCGACATGGGTAGTAGGAGGAGTAGGAACCCCCCTTTCACGGGGTTCCACGTTACCACGGTGCAGGCGGGAGCGAAAAGGGCCCAAATGGGAGAGGGATGTACTTCCGATTTGCCTTCTGGGTCCATTAATAAAAATCTGATCGATTTCTGCACGGTTTCAATGCTTTCACGACTCAAACACACGAACTCAAGTCGAGAAGTTAATATTATCCGACGATAGGATTCCACGCCATTTTTAGGAATAGGACGGGATTAAAAGGATTTAATCCTCCCTGTTAAAAAGAAATACGAGATATTTGAACTTTACTGAAGACAACGTGAGGGATCAGCTTACACGAAATAGTGAAAGAGAAAGGTTTAGTGAGAGTTTAAAGACAAAAATCCTCAAGCTTGGGGGGGGGCGAGCAACCCCATGTCTGCCTCTCCTCCTGGGGGCAGTGGCGCCGCCACGGAATTTTCGCGGGGGGGGGGCTGGTGCTGACCAGTGGAGGTGAATTTGGAGCATATTCGGTACCTGACAGCATTAATGACCACTGACCCCAAAATATTTGGGGGACGTCCCCCTGGTTGGTTAACAGGGGGGACGCGTCCCCCCGTCCCCCCGCTTTCGGCGCCCATGCCTGGGGGGAGTGGGACGTGCAATTTGGGTGCTCGACAGACCTAGAATAAGCTAACTCTCCCAGTACATGATCGCTGTCCTGCGGGGGGGGTGGGAGCGAATATTTTTTGCTCTACAGACCTAGTGTAAACACCTTTTTTCGAAAAAAAATCCGGCGTTTGGGGGCCAAAAGATAGTTTGCTCCCCCTCCAGCGCTTTGGGGGATATGGCCGGAATGACCTTCCCTGCGTCCCCCAATGAGGTTAATTAACTCTCTCGTCTAGATCATATCAAGCACGACCCCGGTCTGAACTTTCCCGGCCTGTCCGGGTAAGTCTGTTCTAACAAACAATGAATATCATTTCAAATCCACATGAAAAAACGATTGAATATAGAATACAGGGGTTTTTTAAGCGATCAACATGGTCGTGAACAATGGGACTGTGTGCGGAACAGACCCAGACGGAGCATCGCGACCCTGTGCACGAACACCAGTACATAGTATCCGGGGGTCATCTGCTTCCCCCTACGAGACTAAGGGAAGACAGGAGTAGAGCTACACATAACACGTGTTTTAGTAAAATTTGGATGAACCCTTTTCATTCTAACGACTTTAAAAATATGATTTTTGAGCCCATAAACTGAAGTTCTTGAGCCATCGAATCTACCCCGTTTAAAGAAAGGAGTACGGCCAAAGGGGCTTAGCCGAATGCTTGCTGAACACAGTCATAGCCATGACCTTTATACGCTGGAGATTGAGCACAGATTCCATTAGGCAAAGCCAATCAGTCAGGGCTGAAGAAATAAAGTAAGAGGACGTGGCCGTAAGCTCATATGGGAACACATTTGGAGCCGTCTTCATCCAGATTTGCGAAGTGAATAATAATCTGCCTCCTCCTTCTACTGAGACTTTTCGCCGATACCTTCATCAAATTTGACCTCTTTCCTCTATAATGACGTCGCAAATAGCATTCTTGTTTCAGGGAGAGTCAAAAGGAACAAACCAGTGACATCATCATTCTCCGTACATATGCTCCGGGCCTGCTGCTTTAAAACACAGGATTTTGTACAACTCTATCCATGGGGGATGTGGATTTATATCTTTTTGTGGGTGTCCGGGCACTCCCAATGAAACACTCAATTAGTGATTGGCTTTTATTTCAAGGATTTAAAATTTGTTTTGTGCCCTTTAGCAGACCTGTGAGAAGGCTAAAACACACTTTATATCATGGTGTCGCCTTTCATTAGTGTGATTATTGACACTGCTTCGAATTTGGGCACCCCCAATCATTTTCAAAAACCCACGCCCCTACTATCCATACATCTGAGTTTTAACAATGCCTCTGAATCAGAGCCAGCGTCACGCACCTCGCGCTGATGTGGCGAAGGCAGTGTAGCTGGGGTACCGGGACACCATCCTCCGCACCGTGTCCACCTGCTCCAGAGCAATCTGCACGGCGTCCAGGTACTGCGCACCGCACGGCACGTAGGCGCTCCAGAACTGGAACAGACGCGGGGTCATGTCAGCACAGGTCACCTAGGTCCCGACCTACCAACTCACGCGGCATGAACAGCTAACGAACTGACACCGAGATGTGGTCAAACCGGGAGTGATCCAGAAGCCACGGCGAAGAAGAATTCATGAATCATGGGTGTTCGTATTGAAGCTGGAAGCATGCTCAAGCGCTGAGCAATATATGATTTTGGGCTCTAAGCATCCTTGATTTCTAGGCTGGTAGGTGATTAACTAATTACTTGTTGGCAAACTAGAATATCTTAGCTTTGTAACAAGTCATAAACTCAAGCAGCAGCCATACAAGTCTTTCTGGTAAGTTATCCAAAACTGAAGTAAAGAATGCGAGAATTATTTTTCTAAAATATAGAGTAGACAGTTCGCGCCTCCAAAAATTTCGAAGGCGATAGGCCAAACATTTTTTGTCCAACTACGCTCCATCCCCACGGAATTACCAGAGGTCAAGAATCTCACCAACTCGCCCACGCCCGTGGGTAGCCAAATGAGGTTCAAGGACCAGAACTTAGGTAGCCAATCACGGAGAATGGACAGACATCAAGAATTGCACTTACCAGCACAAACCAAATATTTCCACGATATTACCGCTACGTAAAAAGAACGATCCATAACATGCAATGCTCCCTTGACTGGTTTTAGGTACCAATGTAACGTTAGTGACAGACGATACAAAATAGTGACAAATAATTTATCCTTACTCACTCGCATTATTTCGCAGCTAAGTTAGAGATGGGTAGGTAGCCATATCGGCAACGAAATTAACCCATATAAAGCCATGAGATAAAGGTACTCTAATTTGTGATGACATGAGAACGGTAATATTCGTTCTCTTATATGAATTCGACCATTTATTTTGAAAAAAGGGAAAAACTTAAAGTCTGTATCAGGATTCATAGTGAAATTACTCCGCATAAGATAGTAACTCCACTGCTTACGTCGTACTTGAGGACTCGTTTTTCGGTATTAGAGACGGTCTGGTAGCCAGACTGGCAACGAAAATTACGATTAGTGACCACAGGTAGCCACTTGGGTAACCACAAAGTTTTGCGTTTCTGGCGCCGGAGTAGCGAGAAGAAAACAGTCAGAAATACATGTTGAAGCTGCTGTGTGGGTATCTTACTTACTAAGAGACTTTAGTTGAGCTAAATCAAAATAGGAGGTTTTGTTGTTAATGGTAAACCCACTACCAAATCTTATATATTATGCCGCAGTCAGAGAAACGTAGGACAAAGTGAAGTCTGCCAGATCTCAAAGCCCAGGAGAATAGTGTGATTTGAGGGTGTCAATTAGAGCACACATTTTAATCAAGTGCATGCGAGATATCCAAACTATAGACCTGTGGAGATCAAGATGAGAGTTGCAAGTTTTGGCTTTGCACCTAGAAAATTATATGCTGTTTGGTGCCCATGAAGTCAGGTAAACTGCATATAGGTTTCTTTGGTGCCTTCCTAGGTCAATTTTATCAAATCAAGCTTAACAAAATTGTGATGATTCCACCAAAGTTTCCATTGAGCAGGTGAATGTGGTGATGCTCATTGATCTGCTTCAATCTTTCTAGGATTTGCTGGATGATGGTTGTGGTATAAGGAGGTACTTGTCCTCTGGCTGAGTATGTATATTTGGTTGCAGGCATTGGATATATTGAAATTATAAGTATTCTTTTAACAAAATGTGAATCAAATGTATCCTTCAAGTAGTTTAAGTCTCAGCGTGGTGACTGCTACAGTCAAATGGTGGTTGTCTGCTATCTTAGCAATGATAATCTAAGCAATTATTGATCATAGCAAGCAGTTGCAGTAAGGGTACTAGACTCTGACAACACATATTATTTTGTCATGTCTTTTTGTATTAGGCATTTGATAATATTTTTGACTGATTAATATGCGCAGCTAATGGACACATGCTTGTATTACAGCACATACAACTTGAAATCACTGCACAGATACTTAACTTTTCGCTGTTTGGTGCTAAGAGTACACTATATGTAATTCATTAGTCTCCAAACCTCAGTAAATTTAAATCCTTTCATACTTCAACTTTTGGAAGGTAAATTTTTACTCACTAAGACATATTTTCTGGGAGCAATTGAAAGCCTCAGTTCACGCAAAAGTTTATTTCACTTCAGGTAGCCACGTTGGTCGCATCAAGGATATGTGGGTAGCCAACCTGAGATGTTCTTGACCTCTGGGAATTACTAGTCCGCGGTGTTGAAGGAATTCTTTCCACTTGATGAATGGGAGTTCACATTGCCGCGACAGTCGAGTCCGCAGCACAGCTCAATAGAGCGGGTCCATTGATGTGACACATGTCCTGTACCGTCTCCCGGCGCTGACGCGCAGACTTCGGCGCTCCCGGGCACGGACACGGTCCGGGCGGCTTTAATCAGGAGCCTCCGTGCAGCAGACACCAGCTCCAGACCAAGCATTAACCAGACGGAGAATGTCGCCGGGGAATCCCGGAAGTCTTACAATCTCAGCAAATTGAGAGTGGAGACCAGCGAAAATAGCGCAACGATGAAAACCACTGCAATCGGATAATGTAGCCTCCTCCTGCAGCACAATCTTGAAGTCTGTTGTACAACACAAAAACACACACAAAAAACACACACACACACACACACAACACAACACACACACACACAAAACAAAAACAAAAAAAAAAAAAAACCAGCGCGAACGGAGAGTCCTTTATATATATATTATATATATATATATATATATATATATATATATATATATATAATCTTCTTTGATCCACTGACGATTAAATTCAATAACAGTTTCTCTTTTATATATTTTTCTCGAAGGTTTTTTAGTTTTACTATCGTCATTTGGTTTTCAAGTGAAGAGTGTGATGGTGTGTGTAACGGTCCTAAGTTCATTAATTTCGACTAGTTTCGATTGTATTTGCATTAATAAATTATAATACAGCAAAAACATTTCCCTTGGCCCATGAATATTGCAGACTGTCCACTATCCACTACATTGGTTTTAAAAAGGAATGACCTTTCGCCCTAAAAATATTCAAAGCATAAAGAGAAAATGTCTAGAACGCAAAAATGAAGAATTAAACCCACACAATAAATACCACACCAAGCAGTAGTGAATAAAGCAACCAAGTTAACTATACGTGCCTAATAAAAAAAAATTAAAATATGTTCCTAAACTGCCTTTGTAGCACTACGCAAAAATTAGACGCTTAAAACAGATTCTTGCAATGACACTACGCAGGGGCGCAGCCAAGGGGGCACAGAGGCACGTGCCTCCATCGGTGCCAGGATGCCCTTTTGATTGCCAGGTGGTGTACACTCTTTCGGCCGTGCCGCTCGAAATTTAGTGCCCTGCGCCGTTGAACCTAGATGGAACTAGACTGCATTTAGCAATTTCAACTATTATTTGACAATTAAGTGCCTTTTTGGTCAGCTAAAGCATTCTGTCGCCTTTCGAAGCACCCGGGAAGAGTTTAGGCACGTAAAGGCACTAGATAATGCCTCATCGTCGCCAATAATCGTATGGGTGGAGCTCATCTGGTGCCCCCTGGAGCTGATCATGTGCCTTCTGAGCTGATCTGATGCCCTCGTAGTCAATCTGGTGCCTTCCCTCCCCTGAATAAATAATTGTGCCTTCTGAACCTATATAATGCTCTCTAAGTTAGTCTGATGCCTCCGAGCTTGCCTGGTGCCCTATTAGCTGTTTTAGTGCCCCTTGAGCTGATCCGGGCTCCCTGAACTTATTTAATGCCTCCCAGAGTTTATCTACTGTTCAGGGGCACAAGGGGCACGTGCCCCCCATCGGTGCCGGGGTGCCCTTTTGATTCCCAAGTGGTGTACCCTCTTTGGGCCGTGCCGCTCGAAATTTTGTGCTCTACGCCGTTGAACCTAGATGGAACCAGACTGCATTTAGCGAATTCAACTATTGTTTGACAATTACGTGCCTTTTTGGTCAGCTAGGACATTCTGTCGCCTTTTTCAAGCACCCGGGAAGAGTATAGGCACGTAATCCGTTTCCAGATAATGCCTCATCGTCACCAATAATCGTACGGGCGGAGCTCATCTGGTGCCCCCTGGAGCTGATCATGTGCCCTCTGAGCTGATCTGGTGCCCTCGTAATCAATCCAGTGCCCCCTTGAGAAAATAAGTGTGCCTTCTGAGCCTATATAATACTGAGTTAGTTTGATGCCTCCGAGCTTGCCTGGTGTCCTTTTAGCTGTTTTAGTGCACCTTGCTTGAGCTGATCCGGGCCCCTGAGCTTATTTAATGCCTCCCGGAGTTGTCTTGTCACTGGCTTTCGTTTTATATACGGCAAGGTCACCTTCTGACCTTTCGTGACCTCAGGTCATATTGGGTCACGAGGTGACGTCTGGAGTTCAAACCACTGGCAGGAGGTCATTACGTTCCACATAGCGGATAAAGGTCTGATTTTTTCCTATCAATGGACTTTACCAGATCTCAATAGCTCTAATAGTATAAGAGTTATGCCCAATTTGTTAAGCATTGCATATTTGAGTGAAAATAGCCGATCTTGACCTAATTTGACCTCTGGAGGTCAAACACTGACCTGAGCGCTAAAACATGTGAAGAAATTTCTTACTTAATTCACGCGAGCTATCTAATGCACTTTGCAGATTTGCGCCAACGCCTATATTTTCGGAGTTAAAGGGGAGGCCATCGATGCCCCCGGTGGGGTGAGGTGGCGCCGGACCCCGGTGGGGCGCGGGTTAGCTGATCTGGGCCTCCTTGCGTGATTTCATGAGCAGCTCTAAAGCCCTGAGCTGAGCTGGGCCTACAGAGGCTGATGAGGGCCCTGAGATGGTATGGGGCTCCTGGGCTGATTAAGTGCCTCCTGACTTGATCTGGTATTCCCGAGCTGGTCGGGGACCACTGATCTGATTGTCCCCGAAGCTGATATGGTGCCTTATGGGCATCTGGTGTCCCTGAGCCCTGGGGCCTTTGAACTGATTGGGCCACGAGCTGGTGAGGGTTCCTGAGCTGATTTAGTGCCCTGACTTGAACTTGCCCTGCGCTGATCGATCTAGTGCACCTGAGCAGATATACAGCCTCCTGAACTTAAATAATGCCCCTGAGTCGATCTGGTGCCTGCTGAGTCATCAGTGTGTCTCCTGGGCCCATCTTATTCCCTCTGAGCTAGTCCTGTGCCCCATGGCTAATATGGTGCCCTTTAAGCTGACCCGGGCCTCCTGGGTTGATTATGTGATTTCCTGAGCAGCTCCCAGGCCCTGAGCTGAGCTGGGCCCACAGGGGTTGGTGAGGGCCCCTGAGATGGTATGGGGCTCCTGGGCTGATTAAGTGCCTTCTGAGTTGATCTGGTATTCCCGAGCTGATCTGGGCCCCGAGCTGGTCGGGGACCACTGATCTGATTGTTTGTCCCCGAGACTGATCTGGTGCCCTATGGGCCGATCTGGTGTCCCCTAAGCAGCTCTGGGGCTCCTGAACTGATTGGGCCCCGAGCTGGTTAGGGATCACTGAGCTGATTTAGTGCTCCTGACTTGATCTTGCCCCCTGACTTGACTTGAAGCCCCTGAACTGATCTGGGGCCCCAAGAGCTGATCTGGGGCCCAATAGTGGATTTAGGTTCTGAGGGTACCCTGAGCTGGTGTGGGCGCTGAGCTTGTGAGAGCCCCTTAAGATGGCTTGAGGCCCCCTGAAGTGATCTGACGCCTTAAACTCTTCTGGGGCTTCTTGAACTGGTTTAAGGCCCTATGAGCCTATCTGTGGCCCATTGAGCTAGTCTGATGACCTCATCTCTGGGACCAATGAGCTAGTCTAGTCCCTGGGTGAAGCATGGGCTGCTCTGTGGCCCTGATCTACATCAGGGGCCCCTGAGGTGGTCTTGAATAGACAGATAATAAGAACACAAGGCCAACTCCCATCATCTCGGGGCGGGGTCACTGAGCTAGTCTAGTCCCTGGAGGTACAACTGGGGGGGATGGGGGAAGCTGCTCTGGAGGCCTCTGATCCACACTTGGGGGCCCCAGAGCTGGTCTTGAATAGATGGGGAATAAAAACACAATGGAAACTCACCTTATAACGAGGAAATGAGGAATCTCTAAAACGGCTTGTGATACCTAGGCACCCCTGGTTATATAAATTGCTTATTATACTGGCAGATTCTGGGAAGGGATTATAAAAAGGCATGTGCCCCTGAGCTCAGAGCACAGTCCCCTAAACCAGGATTTATACTAATTAATTTAAATGAAGAACTAGTTTCCAACAGTATTCAGCCCTGTCACACTATCTCCATCAAAACCACCGCCCTGTTCATCTTTTATTTACTCTTAACTGGGACCGAGCCTAGAGAATATGGAACTTAACCCTCGCCCCACCGGGGTGCCATCGATGGCCCCCTAAGGTTTTTCCGGGACAGCAGAAACACGAAGAAGTGGACGACCGCGGGGGCGCGGTGTGGGTGGTGATGCTGTGCCGCGCCGACCCGGGTTCAGGCCCGGGGTTCCCTGACAGGGCGCTGGCTCCCGGAAACCCTCCAACGGGAGGTTGGGAGATGACCCTGGCAGTTGGTGGTGATAAGGAAAATTATTATTAAGTGGACGACCGCGGTTGAGAGTTCTACCTCTCACTGCATCATTTTTCCACCATCCCTGAAATTTTTTACCCCGGGTCACCCAATGTCAGGTTACCAGACGAGGTCAACTAAGGTCACCTCACTTCAATTTTAGAGCTTTGTAGGAGCTACATTTCGAATTTAATCAATTTGAAACTTCCTACACTTTATGGCTCCTCCAGGGTCTACAGGGTGTATATCCGGGATTTTTCGATTTCGTGACCTGAGGTCAGGTCACGAGGTGACCTCTCCCATTGAAGAAACATGGGAAAAAGCTGTCTTATGATCTAAAAGTCACAAAAGCGATTGAAAATGCTCAGCTTGATCAGAAAAGCGTTCATGGACACCCTTTCACGGATTCCAGGGGCCATATTTGCCCTTTGACCTCTCCAAGAACATCCAAGGTCACCAGGGGTCAAAAAAGTATTTTGACAACAACTTTTGACCTAATTAAGCTAGAGCGCTGAAACAAACACCATCGTGTTGGTCTTGTCACTAGCTTTCATTTGAAATACAACAAGGTCACTTTCTGAACTTTCGTGGTCTCAGGTCATATTAAGTCACGAGGGGACCTCTGGAGGTCAAACCACTGGCGGGAGGTCATTACATTTCACATAGCGAAGAAAGGGCTGGCATTTTCCTATCCAATGTATTTTACCAGATCTCAATAGCTCTAATGGCATAAGAGTTATGCCCAGTTTTCTTAAGCATTGCATATTTGAGTGAAAATAGCCGATCTTGACCTAATTTGACCTCTGGAGGTCAAACCATTGACCTGAGCAGCACAAAAACATGCGAAGTAATTTCTTACTGAATTCACGCGAGCTATCTATTGCACTTTGAAGATTTGCGCTAACGCCCATATTTTCGGAGTTAGAGGGGGGCCATCGATGCCCCCCGTGACGCAAAGGTGGCGCTGGACCCCCGGTGGGGCGCGGGTTAATAAACGCATTCAAAAGGTATCTCCCAAATTTTTCCGGCAGCAATAATGTGTTCTTCCAAAGACACTATGTTACTCCTCGTCCCACGGCGATTGTGGGAGGCAAGGAACTTAATCCGCGTTCAGCCAGGGTTCACTCGTCACCACATAACCAGTGGGCATAACAAATGAATTTTCGACTCCAATGTACCTTAACTCGCGCCTCACCGGGGGTCCGGCGCCACCTTGGCCCCACCGGGGGCCATCGATGCCCCCTCCAACTCCGAAAATGTGGGTGTTAGCGCAAATCTGCAAAGTGCATTAGAAAGCTCGCGTGAATTCAGTACGAAATTACTTCACATGTTTTAGCGCTCAGGTCAATGGTTTGACCTCCAGAGGTCAAATTAGGTCAAGATCGGCTATTTTCACTCAACTCTGCAATGCTTAAGCAAACTGGGCATAAATATTATGCCATTAGAGATATTAAGATGTGGTAAAGTACATTGGATAGAAAATGCCAGACCTTTTTCCGCTATGTGGAACGTAATGACCTTCCGCCGTGGTTTAACCTCCAGAGGTCACCTCGTGACCTAATATGACCTGAGGTCACGAAAGGTCAGAAGGCAACCTTGCTGCATATCAAACGAAAGCAAGTGGCGAGACATACACGATGGTGTTTCATTCAGCGCTCTAGCTTATATAGGTCAAAAGTTATTGACAAAATACTGTTTTTGACCCCTGGTGACCTTGGCATGACCTTGGAGAGGTCAAAAGGCAAATATGACCCCTGAAATCCGTGAAAGGGTGTCCAAGAACGCTTTTCTGACCAAACCGAGCATTTTCAATAGTTCTTGTGACTTTTAGATCATAAGACAGCTTTTCCCCATGCTTTTTCAATGGGAGAGGTCACCTCGTGACCTGACCTCAGGTCACGAAATCTAAAAATCACGGATATACACCTTGTAGACCCTGGCGGGGTCATGAAGTGTAGAAAGTTTCAAATCGATCGATTTCGAAATGTAGCTCTTACAGTGCTCTAAAGTTGAAGTGAGGTGACCTTGGTTGACCTCGCCTGGTGACCTGACCTTGGGTGACCCGGGGTAAAAATTTTCAGGGATGGTGGGAAAATGATGCAGTGAGAGGTAGAGTCCTCAACCGCGGTGCTGCGCCTCGTCGTTTTTCAGATATCACGGAAAAACCTTAGGGGGCCATTGATGGCCCCGGTGGGGCGAGGGTTAACCTTCACATTGTAACAGATATCACATGCTCCGGTGATTTCTCTGACGTTTAGTACTTGCATGAGTTGGCTGATTTGTCCTTAAATCTATCCAAAACAGTCGTGTTTTGGCTAATTCCATGACATTTCGGTGATATTTTTTCCTTTTTTCGGTTTTAAGTTTTTTAGGTTACGTTAAAAAGTGCCCTTTTTCCCGGGGTGCTCCCCAAAGTTGGTGTGCCGCCCCCCATACGAAAGCTCTGGCTGTGCCCCTGACACTACGCATTAACACTAGCTTAAAACTTTAAACACGACAGCAAAAAACATCCAAAAGAGGTACAAGAGCGTAAAAATGCAACACTAAAGCAGTCCTAAAAATCAAACGAAAAAAGTGTAAGTTTTCAAAAGAAGAAGATAATTATAAAATGGAGTACAAAAACCTCATCCAGAAATTCCTCAGTAGGGCCGCTGAAATCAAAGGGAGGTGAAAGACGGGACATGGAAGGACACAGGCTAAGTGGCAATAGCACAGAGACAGGGACTCTTAATGTAGACTTTTTAACAAGCACAGACCTTGTCGAGTTTATAAATCCAAACTTAGCTAAATGCCCCCGACCATTACTGTGTATGTGGGAGGGGAAGAAGGGTGCGTGCGTGCGTGAGTGCGTGTGGACGCAAACGCGGGGAAAACTTGCGCTCAGGGCAAGAGAGACAAAGAGGATACTTGCGTGTTGAATTTTGACTTGCATTTTCGGGAAAAAACTAAAAATATTATGCGTGTTTCAATATCTCAGTCCACCGGTGGTCTGTAGACAACTCCTCAGCCGGTCGTTGCCCTCAGGCCATGCTCACCGAACAGCTGTTCGAAGCGCCCACTTTTCGGCTTGTTTTGTGCGATGGAGGCGGGATTCTCCAAATTACAGCAAACCGAACACAGTTGTAAAACTTTCCTTGCAATCATACTTATCTACAGCACGCAGTCAGTATATATGAACCTGACGGGGGAGCAACAAGTCAAATCAATATAGATTAACTGAATGAGAAAACGTATGCATGGTTTCTGGAAGACAGACATTTTTTCAGGAGAAACCATCAAGGTTTTTTTTCAGCTGGCCACCATCCGGGAAGCTGCTCACGTCTCCTCCATAAGTTGCATGGAACTCTGGAAACCGATGTACCTATCTTCACAGTCACTTTTTGGGTATATTACATAGAGTTACAGGAGCATGGATGACCAGATCCTCGTTCACTACGTACACACTAGAGAAAACTTCAAACACCTTTTTCGTCCTTACTGATCCTGACACCTGGGATACTTTCCACTCCCATTATCTGTATGAAATAAACGGGGAAAAATAACTTAAACAATTATAGGCAAAGACATTGATAATCCGTTTAAATTAACCTTTTACCTCAAATGAAGAAGTAAAAAAAAACATGAAAACAGGACCTACATACTGACATATGGCTGGTAAGCTTCAGTTTTCTTTGATTTCAATTCTTCTTTAATTTCTTTAACTTAAATATATTTGTCTTTCATTCAGAGAACTTATAAATAGCGTGAATACTTACACACCAACATCACCAACTTTGTCGAAGTCGAATATCGAATCTTGCACCGATTTTGTGTCAATGATGTGCATTGTTTCATTTCATGTGGAGAACGATAAATGACCTTACCATCAGCCATTGAGAAAACCCATCGTTGTGCCATAAATTGGAAACTGAAAGAAAGGGCACAGGAACACCGACATTACTACAGCTCGATTCTCGCCCTTGTTCACCATCGAATATTCTTCACAACTTTCGTCGGTTATGCCTGATACCTGACACCGCAGCCAATGATTGATGATCTGCGTTGTTTTGTGCCGAACATCTTTCATCCTAAGCGCAGCCTCATTTCTCCTTTCCAGAAAAAAACCCGTCGCTTCACACGGGGCTTTTATCGAGACGGGGTTGCCCAAGTAGTGCGTTAGCATTATTGCTACCAATAAGTACAACAGAGCAGCTCTCGAATGATTACAAAACACGCCGAATACGATTTCGACCCTCTATTCCTGTATTCGACAAAAACGCATCCGGTGAAACAAAAGCAAAAAAAACAGTTCCACTGATAGTATGACTTTATTGTCCGTCGCGAAATTTGACACCCACATTCCACAAGTCGCATCACGTATATCGCCTCGCCAACTTCAGGCGAGACTCGTTAAGCTCGTCCTTACCGGCCCGTGGCGCCATATCCGCAGTATTGGAGTGCATCCTCTACAACCTTCACTTCAATCTCAACAACGGGAGCACGCGCATCATTTCCGACATTGTGAGCTTCAAAGCATTGTCAAGGAGAGTTGCCTGAAAAGAGACTGGGAGATTGATTCTGCCTCCGTTCTTTCTTTGGGTAGAAGTAAGCTATTATGAGGCTTTGAAACTTTCTAAGCGTATGCGTTTTATGTATGAATCACAGACGTCCTTCTCATATTTCAAGGAATATGATGATATGGTGCGCACCGCTTGTTTTTTTCGTTTTACGGGGTGAGGCGAAACAGTAATTTCTCAGCCCTTGCCACCCCCGTGGCGCAGCTGGCAAAGGCGCCACGCTTGGGTGTGGAAGGCCCCTGGATCAATGCTGACCTGTGGCAGCCTTTTCCGCGGCCGCCTCCTACCCAGGAGATAGCGGTACACTGGGGAGTGTGCGCCGCAACAGTGGAATCAACGCCGTGCCAGCCGGCGTCCCTGTTTGTGGGCGCACGGGCCTGATCGGCCTTTAAACTGATCCACCGGTCTGGTCTCCCGCCCGCGGCCCTCATGTGAGGGCTCGGCCTGTGCCGGGCGCTGCGGCTTGGGGAGACCGGAGCAGCCTATGGCCCGCCGAGTGCGGTGCCGCTGTCCCGTTAGGGTGCCGGCAAATGGAAACTTCCGCTCTGTACATAGTGTGAGTGCGCTGTATGAATGAGACTAAGCTACTAACACAAAAATGTTCCCAGGAAGGGAACGCAAAAATATATAAAAAATTCTCAGCCCTTAGCTGTATGGCTACACTATTTACCACTACCCAGTACACTACTACCCACTACACTACTCTACCCAGCCTTCCGCCGCACACCAAGCTTTCCTGGTCCTTTTGCTAGCTCAGCGAAGGTGTTTCTTAACATTTTTAAGTCATCCCACGTCCGATCGTACACGATTTTCCCTCAACAGCTTTCAATTTTTGGACATTTGAGAGGCGTATATAACCCATACTGGTATGCATATCTCTGAGCGTTGAAGGTCAATTTTACAAGGCACAAAAGCTTACCAAATTTAAAGATAAAATTAAATGTAGCAGATTCCACAAACCTTCTGACTCATTGACCAGGTTAATCTTTAACCGATGACCTCACACTGGCCTCTGCTCGAAGAGATCAAATGAGAAATTTGCAATATCGCCTCAACGTTGAATATTCAAGATTTCCACCACACTCAAACCTCTAGTGATGCTCTTCATGGGGAAAAAGTAAACAAAATCTAATTGATGAGTACCTTGCAACTTTCCAAGATGCAATCAGTTGGATGCCGGAAATGTAAACCTAACAGGCATGCCTACGAGGCAGTTTGATGAAAAACACATAATGTTGTACGTACGCCAGCCTCGTCCGAAGAATCCATACCCACAGGTCAGTGTTACTTTTTCTCTTGATCTCTGCCCAGTAGAACGAGGGGAGGGAGGTGTTTGCTCGGTTTTGATTTATACCTTAACAGTTTCATTGAAAGATGACACAAGTGCTGTTATAGCTTCTCCCCATTGCTTTTCCTTAAGCCGCACCCCGCCGGATTCCACACCATTACGCACCCCTTTTTCCTGGCTATTTGAACTCATTGCAGCGCTAGAACCAATTCTTGGGCGCCATTCAAAAGCTTTAGACAAGGAAAATGGCAGTTACCCCAGGTCATGTTTGGCTCATGTAGCACTTGAGATCACGAGGCGTTAAAGACAGCTATATGGGGGCGATCTCAGAAACAGGTGTGACTATGAGGCCTATAGATCAAAACCGATTTTGATAAATATTTCACCTGTTGACGTGCTCATAAATACTCTCATATTTAGCCCAGTAGCATTTTTCGGCTACGAACGGCTCTCCGGCCACCTCAGAAAAATATGTGGTGAGGAGGAGCAGCCCAGGCTCCCCCAGTGGGCGTGATATGGCGTTTCCTTATCAGTAGTTTGAGGGCATGGATGCTAATTACCCTTCTCGTTAATTGAACTTATTATATCCCAAAAAGTGTTAGAGTTCTAATATTTTTGTTTGTACTTCTGACCAGACTTGTTGAGTCATGATTCAGAGTCAGAGTCGACTCAGAGTGCACTCAGGTTTGACTCGAGTCAGAGTTGAGTCGACTCACTTCCAGATTTTGGTTAAATTAATCACTCAACTGGCCGACCAGTTGAGTCGATTCAGAATCGGAGTCAGTTTCCAAGCTGTGAGTCAGAGTTCAGTCAACTCAACACTGTTTAACATAAGTGATCACAGGGCTGACATTTAAGAAATTGTCACAACTAAATTTGAAGGATTTCATATTGTTATTTGGTAATAACAGGTTATTAATTATTTTTGTATCCACACTAGATCCAAACCTGGATCAGTTGTTAAGGAAACACGATTCATTTTAAAATATAACTTCAAAAGCATTTGATATATTTTGATATACATTTGATATATTTTTTCCATTCAATCTTAGCAATGGCATGCAAAAATCATAGGCAAACATTTGTGAATTGGCACAAAATCAGACTTTTCAGCTTGGAGGATGCATACTGTCCAAAGTCCTAAGCTCATTCTCATGCAATAGTTGACTATTAGGAAACCACATCTTTATTTTCTATTTTCTTCTTTTGTTTGACTTAAACAATAAGAAACCACATTATATCATCATCAGATAGAGGATGCCCGAAAATCTTCTCTTGCAGATAGGTCTTGAAATGGGTCAAGACGGAAACTAAAACCTTCAATTAACTGCTTATTTCAAAATACTATCTTGATTTGTCGTGGTTTAAGGACACCCCTACTAGATAATAAATACTGCCTATTTACGGAAAGTAAATCTCAGTCCTACCTCTGGCGCGGCCAAAGTAATTCAAACTGAGAAACCGATAAACTGAAACATACATCAATCCTCTCACTCACAAACAACCACCACTTTTCAAATTATGATGACACCGATTATTTTTATTTACCACTCTCACTGCTGCCCCCATGCGCGCCACACTAGACCTGTTCATATTAGACCTTTGTCTTCAAAAGTGTTCAAACTGATACTTTTCCCGTTCTCCAAGGTCTCAATGAACGGAATATAGCCTTTATTTTGCTCTTGGGCCTTTGCTATGCCTGCCTCAAAAGCCATATAGTTTTTTTGTTGAAGTTTTTTTTAAAAGCACTGCTAAATTCGGGATTTTTGGTCATTGTTTGAATTATACCTTCCTAGAGGATGATGCTATAGCGTAAAAAATGCTGCCAAATGAAAGCTAATGCATCTTTTCTCATTCTACCCAAGTCTTAATTTTTTCTGTTGGGTCATCTCAGGTTACGGAGATATTTAAGGTCACGTGACCCGACCTCAAAACCCGAAATCACGAGTTTGATGCGGTGCCAAGGGATTAAGTGTCAACCGATTAGTTTGAAACTACTTCAGCAGCACGCAGACATCATGGGCTATACATCTGCACATAATAATAATCATTTTTTGCCTAAGATGGGGTCAATTTTGAGGTCACCCATTATAAGGATATGAATAAAAATGCAACAGGCCGGTTTTTAAGCCAAATATGGTATGATAAGTTCTTACTGCTTCTGCCGTATAGTCTTGATACGTGTATGGCTCTCAAGCTGTTATTTTAAGCGTTTGACCTTTCAGAGGCCATCTAAGGTCACCTCGAGATAATATATTCAAAGGGCAATAACTCATCACCAAATTGAGATAGAGCGGCCATTTTTATTTCATACTGCGCTTGTCTTGTCACAGGGATTTGATTGAAATAACATATGACCATACCAGGTCACGGTGTAAGCTTGACTTAGGTCAAGGTCAGGTCATTTTTACTAATTGACCTTTGAAAGTCATTGCATGCATTATTCGATTCGCCACGACGAGGGGACTTCAATTATACCAAAATATATTTTCTAGCTTCATTCAGTCAGAATGCATCGGAGGAAAACTAAAAATACCCATTGTAAGCCTTTTTGGCAGTCTGTGACCTCTGTTGACCTCAATATTGACCTGAACCAGAAATTTCTCTCCGCCATGTCAACACGGTTCGTACGCCACGCAGTCATGCAATATTTTCACACAATTTTGTAGAAAGGGGTGGGTAAGGCTCAGAGAGCGCACTTTGCCCCTCAAAAGGCGATCTTTATCACCCAAGGCCGCTTAGTGGGCTTGCAGACCTAGTATAAACTCATTTTTTAGAGGTGCCCCCGCCCCCTTGAACCCGTCTCTGATCCACGTTAAACTTACTAAAGGTAAAGACAATGGTACAATAAGCCATTCATATATTTGATTTCTTTCTACTTGACACGACAATGGTGTACATTAGCTGTACATGAATCTTTGCACATTCACTATTAGGTGTGTGTCTTTAGATGGGACACGACAAAAATGACATAGAAGTATGATAACACTACTAACACCATCATTGTATAAGAAACTGTCACATAGGATGACACTCAACCATGTATTGTTACTTGTTCAATGTGGCTTTACGGAAACTGTCAAATTTCTTTCTGTGGTACTCTACGACTTAAGGCAAGCAGCTTCTCTGTTCTCGGTCGGTGGTGATGTGAGTCGCAAAGTCACTCATGAGTTTGACTCCTCTCTCAGCCACATCATTCGTCACTTTTACTGACTTCACAAACTGCTGTGCCTTCTTGTAGCTGTCATTTTCTCCCCAGGAGTCTGCAGGGGCAGTGAGCCAGTCACACTTCACCCCAAGAGCGTCAAACATGAAGTGAGACTCTGGGCCTACCAAGTCTGTGAGAAGTGTAGCCTTGTTGATGACAGGAAATACTGGCTTTCCTCTCCTGTAACTGTCAGGTTTCTCTGTCTGACAGCTTGACAGCGAGCTCCTCCTTTGCAGACTTAGTCATGATGTCATTCGAGCTGAATAAGGTGAATGTTACCAGCTCCTGGGTCAGATACCAGCGGTGTTTCGTCAACTTCTTCAGAACAGATGTCGCTAGTTCATGATCATGCTGTTTGTATTGCAGCATGTCCTGCATCAGCTGGAGGTCATGGATCGGTGCGTCAGCAGCAGATGTTGCCGTCACCCAATGTCTTGTGTAGAACAATGCCAGGAACCTATTTATCCTCGCGAGATGGAAGATAGTGTCATTGTTGTACTTCAGTTCCTTGGAGAACAGGAACATTTTCATGGAGTAAATATTCCTGGCCATCCACCGGGCTTGGTGAATGGCACCTGGCTTGGCCCAGTGGATGCCTCGTGCTGGTTTCTCACCGAGGAGGATCAGACAAAGTTCTGCGACCTCTCTATAATCTGCTCTCGGGCTTGCTTCCTCGAGGAAACTGTTCACAATTTCAACTGTTGTTGCCTTCTTCTGTTCTAGGTCTTGCTCGACTGGGTCCAGAACTCTTGGACATCCCTTATCCAACATGTCCCACTTCTCTTTCACATTGCTGAACATTGGGTTGTCAGGACTCTTGACCTTGCTGAAGACAGCCTTCCAGGCACCTCCAACTATTACCCCAGATATGTGATGGTGACAGGCGAAGTAGAATACTTTTTTGTCCAGCTTTTCTTCAATCAACTTCGCCACACCCTTGTTGACGCCACTGTTGCTTGCTGTGGTATCAAAAACCAAGCCTACAACCTTGTCTGCGAGACCCCATGTTTCAATTAGCTCCAATGATGCATTGCACTGCTGGATTCCTGTGGAACTG
Organism: Lepas anatifera; assembly: GCA_034440635.1. NCBI lineage: Eukaryota > Metazoa > Arthropoda > Thecostraca > Lepadidae > Lepas > Lepas anatifera. The sequence goes on from JAOTON010001270.1 coordinate 188,266, forward strand.
TCTATGAAGGGCACACCAAGCAACTTCCCTTCTTCATAATGTGGAGCGCCAGAGACGAGCACCGCAAGACTTTCAACTGGGTATGTTTCACCAAGAACATCCCTCACGAGTTTGCCATCCCAGTGTAGTGTGCAGTAATCTGGCGGACTTTCCATGAAGTCATTCATGTAACTTTGGCTCAAGTTTTGGCGAATGTTTACCCTGTTTCGTCTTGTAGTGGAGGTTGATATAAAAAAAGTCATCAAGATCCGCGCCTCCTGCCTTCAGCAGAGCAGAGACCATGGCGTTAGTCTGGTTATCAGAGAGTGATAACCGATCTGCAGCGCTGCAAATTTCTTCACTAGTCATAACTGACCGTGACAAGTATAAGGTTATTGTACTGGGTTTTGATGAACAGCCTGGTATTGGCTCAGCAAATTCTGAATCCTCACTAGTTCCAGTGCCTTGGCTGTTTTCTGGGTCTTCATCAGTTGAAATTTCCCCAACTCCTGCTGCTTCAGCAGTCACTGATGATAATGATGATATGATAATGTAATATAATGATAATGATAATATAATGATAATGATGTAATATGATATAATAATGATGAAAATGATGATAATGTCACTAAGGATAATGACCTAGGTCAAGCTTACGCCATGACCCGGTATGGTCATATTTTTATTTTAATCAAATCCCCGTGACAAGACAAGCACCATGAAATAAAAATGAGAGCTCTATCTCAATTTGGTGATGATTTATTGTCCTTTGAACATATAACTTATAGGTGACCTTAGATGACCTCTGAAAGGTCAAATGCTTAAACGAACAACTTGAGAGCAATAAACGTATTAAGACTGTACGGCAGAAGCAGTTAGAACTTATTCATGCCATATTTTGCTTAAAAAACCGGCCTGTTGCCTTTTTATTCATATCCTTATAATGGGGTGACCTCAAAATTGACCCCATCTTAGGTAAAAAATAATAATTATTATGCGCAGATGTGTAGCCCATGATGTCTGCGTGCTGCTGAAGCAGTTTCAAACTAATCGGTTGACACTTAATCCCTTGGCACCGTATCAAACTCGTGATTTCGCGTTTTGAGGTCGGGTCACGTGACCTTAAATATCTCCGTGACCTGAGATGACCCGACAGAAAAAATTAAGAATTGGGTAGAATGAGGAAAGATGCATTAGCTTTCATTTGGCAGTATTGTTCACGTTATAGCATTTAAGAAGCTATAATTCAAACAATGACCAAATATCCCGAATTTAGCAGTGTTTTTTTAACAACTTCAACAAAAAAACTATATGGCTTTTGAGGCAGGCATAGCAAAGATCCAAGATCAAAATAAAGGCTATATTCCGTTCATTGAGACCTTGGAAAACGGGAAACGTATCAGTTTGAACACTTTTGAAGACAAAGGTCTAATATGAACAGGTCTAGCGCCACACTAGTCACAAAACCGTCATGGTGCACAACAAAATATGTTTTTTTTATAAATTTTGTCCAAGCCGTTCTCACTTAAACTGCTGGAGTCGGAGTCTCACTAAAGTCAACAAGGGACTTGTCACGGAGACCCCGACCCCACCACCCGAACGAGCAACTCCCACAATGAAGGGTTGATTTAGAAGCCAAAGTTTAACGTCCCACAAAGCACAGGGACGGCCGCTCCGTTCAGGTCACCCTCTCACCAGTCAGTTGCCAGCCGACCTGTACGTCGGGTAAACTATTGAGCGCCGGAGCGTCTCAGGGGAACCGATCCCAAGCCTGGACATGCACTGCCACTGCATGCCTCTGAGCAGCGGGCCGGAGCCCAACGCTCTACCAACTAAGCTACCGGAGCGGCTCAGTTGGTAGAGCTGGCTCAGTAAATCCCTATATTAGTGATTTACCCTTTGGTAGCCTGTGGGTATGATTACCATAGACCTGCAGATTTTTCTAAAGTTTTTTTCAGTTACGTGATTTTAAAGTGCTATCAATTCTCATCTTTTGGGCTATCACGGTATCACGGACTACATGATACCGTACTGCGCATGCGTGCGACATACTAGTATGCGTTCTGCAGGGCAGCAGAATGACACGGCTATTGTTTTTGGTGTTGGTGAGGTGCTGGGATGTGGGTGCAGTGCGCAGTATAGTATTTATTTTTAAGCTAAATTCGTCACAGGGTTGTTCAGAATGTTCTGGGGCAGAGATTGCCTCTCAAAATGTCATGTGTTAAAATATTGATTCCTGTTTTTTTGCAGTTGAAACGTGACTTAATGAATCAATTATGATTGCTCACGAAGGACATGCCTTCAAAATGCAGAATGCCTTCAAAATGCAGGATTAATTCATCCGAATCAACTCCGACTGAACTCACGACTCAACTCAACTCAAACTTCGACTCGTTTTCAAAGTAAAATAAGTAACTGATAAATACATAAATTGTAATAAATGAAAAAATATAAATCAATAAACCAGCAAACACAAACTGTTCAGAAAGTCCTACAGGAAACTGAAAATGTATAGAAGCAAAATTAATTAATTGGTATTGAAACGTTGGTTAACAATTAGCCAGCATCCATGAATAGCTTTTTTTAATCCTTCCTGAATGTCACTGCCCAAAAAAGCTACAAGTTGCAAAGATTTCTAAAAGGAGCATTGCATATCAAACTAGGTACATGGATTCAAAAGGAACCTAAAAGGCCTAAGGTTACACCAACTTAGGTAAAAAAATTGAGCCTCCATACTGTCAGAAAACGTCCAAGCTAAACAAAAAACATGAGATATACTGTATTTACAGGGATGGTATAGGTATTGCTTTTTCTGTTAAAGAACGATGCTAGGTAATTTTTATAATTGAGACATTCCTATGGCATGAGTTTAATCAAAATTTAAGCAATAATTACTAGAGTACCTAGTTGCAATTGCAAATTCTAGGAACTACAGCAAACCTTAAAAAAATAGTATACCATAGTTTTTTCAATTTTAAATGAGGACAGAGTACAGTAAGAAAGTGTCCAACCACACCCCCCCCCCACCAGGAACGTCGAGAAATTAAAACAGCAGCTGCAGACGGCGCATTTAAGATAAAAGAAACAATATCATATGTAGTTATGAAAATATTTGCATTAATTTACGAATTATCACGTGGTGTTTCCACTTTTACCCTGGAGCTACCTAAGCTTAAGCCTACACTTGGTTAAATTTGTTCTTCAAAGACAACAATAGCGCGGCGCACACTATTCTCAGACGACGACCACTGACGGCAACAACCAGCGACGACGCGTGGTGTTGTTGCAGTGGTTGAAGTAAAGAAGTAATGTTAAATATTAAAGATGAAAGGTTTTTTTTAGAGATTTGAAATGTATTTCTTAGTGCGTTCCACCACTTGAAATGTTTAAGACAAGGCCTGTGATAGGAACGTGTTGAATTTTTTTCGGTTACATGTATTACTTGTGCCTAGGGATTTCTTCAGACCGGGTGAGCCTTTAAAATAAGCAATTGAACCCTAGAATTATTGATATATTGAAACCAATTGAAACTTTGATTTAAACAATTGAAACGCTGGAGGGAAAAGGGATTTAAAGGAGGTTAAGGAGGTTTGCAAAAGGTAGGCAAACGCAAACACTTTAACTAAACATCATGTTTACCCGTTGAGCCAACTTGTCTGGTCAACTCATTTGACTCGCTGTTTTCACCCAACTCAACTCATCTCATTGACGTGTTGTGAACCGATTAAACTCAACTCACTTGTCTAATTTTTTCGGCTCAACTCAACTCAGAGTCGAATGAGTCAGAATTTGAGTTAAACTCCGACTCTGAATCGCGAGTCGCCCCAATCTGGCAGCATGAGATGCTGACTGTAAAAATTACAACTATATGCATTCAAATATTTAACAAGCGCATTGACGGGGGTCTGAGCCACCTTCGCTTTGACGGGGCGCGGGTACCCACCCCCCCCACCCTAAGATCTCGAGAGCCACGCTAGGTAGCGAAAAACGGTAAACGGCGTTTGGTAGCCCACCCACTTCTCCATCGATAATATTCGTAACCATTTTTTTGTCAGGTCACATTTAAAATCACTAGAGGTAAAAACATGCCGTCATAGGGATATGATGTAAATGAAGGTTTTCGGTCATTACATCTTCTAAAAAAGTAAATATAGAGCAAAACAACTTTAACTATATGAATCCTCGCAGCAAACCAAATCGAATGATATATAATATGACATTGCTAGGTCAAATCAAGGATTTGGCCTGACCTGCAGTCAGGTCACGGTCAAATTAAATAAATGCATATCGTTTATGATGTCTGGCCTCTCCTGATCGGAATAAAACACTGAAGATTATATATTCGGGCGCCTTCATCGAATATATAATCTTCGGTTTTTTTCACAAAATCTATAACTTCATTGCTCCTCGCCCACTTCAAAACTTATCAAAATGCATATCATTAGAACCGAAAAGACAAGGCAAATTTAATGCAGTTAAAATAAACGCCCTATCACTATCTGTTGCTAGGTCATTCAGTTAAAACCATTTTCCCATTTATTTCCAATGGAGAGGTCATGGCTCGTACCTTACCTTAGATCATCGATATCAGAAATACCGGAACAGGTTTTAGAGACCTCAGTGGGCCCATTATGTGATATGAGTTTCAATCGGATAAGTTGACCCTGTTCCGACTTATGCTATCTTAAACTTTTTGAGGTCAGGTCACTTGACCTGTACTGGTGACCTGACCTGAGATTATCTGACCTTAAAATTTCGACAAAAGTTGTAAAAACTTTGAGAAAAAAGGTATGCCAAGTACGGCGGCGCTATGCGCCACTATTTTTCTGTTATCTCGGAACAACCCGTGGGTGGGGCGGAACCCCCGTCAATGCGCGTGTTAAGCGATGATAATGCCCAAACAATGCAACAATATTAATGGACCGGTTGCCACCACGCGTGGGCGCATTGAGTATACGCATCGAACCAGTCCGAGTTTCCTTACTCTATTACCTTGCTCCTGTGATGTACTTATTCGTCACCGCGAGGTTCAAATCCACAACCTTAACAACTATGTAGACGAGGCCGGCGCACTTTTTTGCATTGTGTTCTAAAACAATTTTCAACGCGTGCGCCAGCTTGTTAGCCGGAGTCCCTCGGATGTCATCAAGTTCCACCGGGATGCGAACGGATTCACTTAAACTCAGTCCCCGGGTCCCCGGGCTCGACAATCTCCGAAATCTGCCCCGGCTCCTGATTCGTTTAGAATGGCTAAAAGCAGGTTTTTGCTAGTGCTAGCACCAGTCAAAATCATGAAAGAGAAGGACTATAGAGGCAAACAGATCTCTGTTATGTTCAGATAGTCCATGGTTCGAATAGTCCATATTTCGAATAGTCCACATTTTAATTCGACCTCAAGAACAAAGAGTCATAGCCAGAACATCCAAATGAATTACTATATAAATGTCTAATGATCAAATAGTTCACAAAGTGGAAAATAAATAACTCAAAAGTACCTAAGACATCATTCAGACATCATTTGTACATGTAAGAAGGCCAGACATGCTGCAGTAAGGGAAGAATGAACAATGTACAGACTCCCCGGTCGATGACGATCTTCCCCAACTAAGTTTACACGTTCGTGAAGATCTTCTCCAACTATGTTGGCACGTTCGGACTTTTTTCTGAGCTCTGCCGCTGGCTTACACAGCCCAAAGAACTGGCATACCTAGTTTCAATTTGTATATGTTTCTATGCAAATCTAGAGGCATTTGACGCGCAGGATGTTCAGAATATTCGGTGATATTTTGTTATCCAAAGAAATTCCCCCTTCAGATCAGCCGGGGCTAGAAATCTGGGAATATGCATAACTTCATAGGTTGCAAACGCCTATCGAAGTTCAATAATACTAAAATGCATCGGCCACTAATGTGCCCTTCTCTGTGTGACTTGACATCCAATTACCCATTTATAGCCCAGCATCCCAGGCGTTAGTGGATAATTAGCATCAGGAGATAAGAACTTCAATTCCAAACAACACTGCTGTGTTGTCGGATGATTCTAGTTTGTGAATGATTGCAATACCTGTGGTACATCTATCCACCGAATTCAAGATCTCCAATGCAGGAACATCCCTCAAAGAACGTTTTGAAATACATCCCGCTAAAATGTTCATTGTTAGGCTTTTTCATGCCCTTGTGCTGTAGCGACCGTTTTAAACGCGCATTGACGGGGGCTGTACCGCCCCCTCGGTTTTTCGGAGACAGAGAAAACGGCGGCGCGCAGCGCCGCCGTACTTGGTATACCTTTTCCTCATCATTTTTGCAACTTCTGTGAAAATTTTAAGGATAGGTCATCTCAGGTCAGGTCACCAGTACAGGTCAAGTGACCCGACCTCAAAAAAGTTTAAGATAGCATAAATCGGAGCAGGGTAAACTTATCCAATTGAAACTCATATCACATAATGGGCTCACCGAGTTCTCTAAAATATGCTCCGTTATTTTTGATATCGATGACCTAGGTCAGGTACGAAGCATGACCTCTCCATTGGTAATACATGGAAATATGGTTTTACTGAATAACTCAGTAAAGATGGTGATAGAGCGTTTATTTTTGCTTTATTAGACTCGCCTTGGCTTTGCGGTTCTAATGATATGCATTTTATATAATTTTACCCTGACCTTACCTTAGGTCAGGTCAAATCTTTGATTTGACCTAGCAAGGTCAATCTATATCATTCGATTCGGCTTGTGCGAGGATTCTAGAGCTCAGTCGTTCTGCTCTATCTTTACTTGTTCAGATGTAATGGCCGAAAAACTTAATTTACATGTTATCCCTATGACGGCATGTGACGGCATGTTTTTGACCTCTGGTGACCTTAAATGTGACCTGACAAAAAATGGTACAATATTTTCGATGGAGAAGCGGATGGGCTACCCAACGCCTTTAACGTTTTGCTACCTACCGTGGTTCTCGAGATCTTAGGGGCGGTACCGCCCTCTCAATCCGAAGGTGCTCACCCCGTAATGCGTGTTAAGGTGCATATCAGAATCACATGCCTAACCGAAGTGGGCCTTGCCCGGGCCCTTTACCATTTCGGCTCACTTAGCAAGGTCCAGTGCCGCGGTAACTAGGCGAGCGGTCTGATTTAGATCCAATGAAGTGTCTTTACGGCAGCGTTAGCACTGTGCTGATCCACGTTAAGGGCTTCTCAAAGCTAACGAGTACTTCACAGACCACACCCACTCTTCCAAACTTTATTGCAGAAGAAACAATGTGTTCAGTAATGTTGCTGGGTGCTGCCGCCAGGAATATTTAGTCCGCAGTAGCAGCTGGATATGACCTTATCTTTGTTCATGAAAAGTACAAATCAAGTTAATAGATTTCGTAATGCTGAGTCGGGAGCATGACTATGAGCTCTTAAGTTGCTAATTGGCCTGCCACCTCGAGTCCTGAATGCAAACTCTAACAAATTCGCTTTGATTATATACTCGGGTACAGCCCTCCATCAGAATCTTCATCAGGAAGGACACAATTGCTACAATTCCTGGTCATAGTGCTTCCATTCCATGGTACTGCCATAGTATTACATTATAATGTGAGCTGAGACCCGAGCATTTGTGCAACCGCCTACTATCTAATGAATATTCTGATGAAGGAATGTGCCAGTATATGTAATCACAATTTGTTCAATTTTAAATGCCGGAGTCGAGGAGACAGACCAATAAACAGCTTATCAAAATGAAAATACAGTTATACTTGCATCAATATTTCGGATGCATTCCTTTGTGACGATATCATTAGAACAAAGACGCATACGGCAACTTCTTGCACAAGGTCGAATCGATATGGAATGAATCGATTATGGTAGCAACATATCAGCAGATGATCAATTCGAAGTTGAGAGAAGTGCAGCCGAATGTAGTTGTGTTACTATGCAATTTTGTTTGAAATCTCCATTAGGTAAATTGTAAAAGTTTTTTTTCATTAACGCGAAAAAGGCTATCTTCTCCCTAATAAATGACACTTAGATGATACTATAGAGGCCCAGTGAGTTGTTCGATCGATGAATTAGGGTCATAGGCGTAGAAACGTCCCCTACATTTTCGCGGTCTCGTAACATTGATCCCGCACCTACCGCAAATTCAGTACATTCTCAGTTACCAGAACATTCTCAATGATCGTAAGAGTCATTCCTACATACCCATTCATTCTCACATATCAAGCATATCAATGCGTCATGTTTTTTCTCATCTACAGACATATACCATCTATGCCAGACATCCACCTCATATTCTTGCCGCACGCAGGCTGTTAGCCCACCAAACGGCCGGATCCTGTCCAGACCCGGCCACCAGCGCGAGCGATAGCACGGCGGCAGCGTGTGATTGGATGGCCTGTGTCATGGGAGCTGTGACAGCGAATTCCAAGCAGGCGTGGACATCTGATATCTTCAGTGATCATTTGGCGAGTCGGTGAAATGTAAGGCCCATCCCAGCGCGTTATTGCTTCTCGAGGGCTTCGCTGGCGGAATTCTAAACGCCGCTCTAGACCACCCGGAAAACCATGCAGAAAACGTAGCTTGACAACCGATGTGTTATGCACTGCACCATACCGTTCAGCTGGAAACACAATAACCACACAGGGAAGTATATGCCGCACGTTTCCTGGCCTAGAATGCCGACAGACATTCCCAGCCTGACAAGCTGCGACATAATCTCAAAGTGAGCGCAAATTCCGACCCCATAACGTCCGTGTTCGAACATCACCGTTGCCCACAGGTGGCGACAGCCGCTCGTCTCGGACACCTTGCTGAGTGTCATGGCGTCCTTTCGGGCGAGACCGCAGGATCCATCAGCGCTCCCGCACAGCGCCGCGTCAGCTGAAACAGCACTCAGCTCCATAAATTGTCCGAACAGCTGGCGCCGGCGGCATCGGTCCGGAGCCGTACCAGTGCAACGGCTCTAACATACATGGCGCGGGGCACCGAGGTCTCCCCAGTAGGGGGGCCCTTTTGGCAACTTTTTCTTTAATGTTTCGGGACCAGTGGGTTTCTGATGTTCTCGGACCCGCTGATTTCGAATTTGACCTTAAATTTTTGAATTTCGAATTTTTTCAGCCCGCCCCTGCGCCTTCAAGTTTTCGAAAAACAGAGAAAATGCAGGTTTTTGCATCCCCAAACAGAAATCACTGAGAATAGCAAAATAAAATTTAATTCATCAGTTAGAACAGTGTCTTACCTACAGATCTGTGCAAACTGCATGTTCTTGGGGTTTCTTATGCCTTATTTATTGCGCCTCAAATATTGCGATTTTTTCCTAACGGTGGTATACTGTGCCGCATGGCACCTTACGGCGCGTTGCTCTCGGGCAGTCCAGGAAGCATGCTGACTTAAAATGTGGTACTTTTACATTATTTTTCGCATGAATTCAATGAGGAATGCCAGTTTACATGGTTTTCTATTTCAAAAGGTGACAGGGGCGGATGTAAGCAATTATTTTTCGGGAGAAAATTTGCAAAAATAGTGAAAAATCCTTTATTTAGAAAGAAAATGAGGCAAATCGGCAAACTTTGGCGACCGACCGGTTTCGGTAGGTGGTGCCACTCTTGATTAGGGGATACTACGATATCAGAAAATTAGGCATTATGACAAGAACAGTAATTAAGAGGCATAAAAACAAACCATTGTCAGAGTACCTTTATTACTCGATGAAGAAAGACGACAGCCTTCCACTGTCATGAGCTACAGGGACAAGGACTGAACCGAAAGTAGAATCGACTCCGGGCACCACTCGCGTCTATTTTCCTGACGGCAGCGAAACGTATCTTGTTAAACGCCTTTCCATCTTGGCAGTCAGCGCCGCACACGCTGGTAACTGACTCGCTTTTCAGTTTTAAGGCCCTCTATTGACTGAGTGTGGCACGGAATGCCTGTGCGGAGAGATGACTCGACTTAAGTCCTGAGTTGGGTCTGCGTAAAACCGTTCAGGAAGGGTGGCTCCACATTGGGTGCATGGCAGACCCGTTTTACGCTGCTGTGCAGCTCCATGTAGCTGGTCGCACACCGCTTGAGCTGCACCGGCAGCACCTGGTAGCGCCGGACACAGGCACCATGCGCTCGGCCCTTCAACGTTGGGTCTGTCCGCCGACCAGAGGAGCTGTCCGCCGGCTGCTGGGAGGTGCTGGGAGAGCGCTGCCCGCTCTCAAAAGCGACGCGCTGCTCACTGCAGGAGGCGTTGGGTGTACGCGCTGGATAGGGACCGGCTTCATCTGCGCTTGTGTTAACCTCGCGCTCCGGGACGAGACGATCTTACAGACAGCTGCAGCTCTGAAGTTCTGGTCGTCGTCACCCAGCATCGCCAAAATGATGCTTTCCGTATGCGCCATGAGAGCGTCCTCGCCACGCTATCCTGCACAACTGTCAGTGCGTCACAGGTCATGTACATACTTTCGCTGCAGCCGCAGCTCCTCTGCCAGGTGGCGCGCAGCGTGGACAGCGTCCCACTCGTGCTTGATTCGGACTGTCATTGGCACGTAGACACAGACCAGGTACTGCGCCAGTACCTGTATCGCAGGCGATGGCTCAGCCCTGGACATGTACAGACGCAGCAGGCGACTCTGCGCCGTGTGCCTTATGGGCGACAGCACTAGCATCCCCCGTCTCCCGTCTTTGCACAGAGGTACGCTAGCTTCAGGTCCCCGCTGAATAGGGCGAGAAATCTCTGGGGCAGTGCACTTGCTGCCAATCGCCAACTTCCCCAGAGTCAAGACCGACTCAAGTCCCTATCTGGCGCGTCAGTCAAGTCCCTATCTGGCGCGTACCCCAGCACCTCCTGCAGTGGCAGCACGTCGCTTCTGGAGCGGGCAGCGCTCTCCCAGCACCTCCCAGCAGCCGGCGGACAGGCCCAACGTTGAAGGGCCGAGCGCATGGTGCCTGGTCCGGCGCTACCAGGTGTGCCGGGCAGTCAGCGGTGTGCGACCAGCTACTGGAGCTGCACAGCAGCGTAAAAGGGTCTGCCTGCACCCAATGTGGAGCCACCCTTCCTGAACGGCTTTCGCAGACCCAACTCAGGACTTTAGTCGGTCATCTCTCCGGACAGACATTCCGTGCACACTCAGTCAATGGGGCCTTAAAACTGACAAGCGGTGTTACCGGTGTGCGGCGCTGACCGCCAAGATGGAAGGCGCTTAACAAGATACGTTTCGCTGCCGTCAGGAAAATAGACGAGTGGTGCCCGGAGTCGATTCTACTTTCGGTTCAGTCCTTGTCCCTGCGTCATGACGGTGGAAGGCTGTCGTCTTTCTTCATCGAGTAATAAGGTACTCTGACATTGTTTTTATGCCTCTTAATTACAGTTCTTGTCTAATGCCTAATTTTCTTATATCGTAGTATCCCCTAATCAAGAGTGGCACCACCTACCAAACCGGTCGGTCGCCAAAGTTTGCCGATTTGCCTTATTTTCTTTCTAAATAAAGGATTTTTCACTATTTTGCAAATTTTCTCCCGAAAAATTAGAAAACCATGTAAACTGGCATTCCTCATTGAATTCATGCGAAAATAATGTAAAGTACCATTTAGCCAGCATGCTTCCTGGACTGCACGGAGCAACGCGCCGTAGGTGCCGTGCGGCACAGTATACCACCGTTAGGCAAAAATCGCAATATTTGAGGCGCCATAAATAAGGCATAAGAAACCCCATGAACATGCGTTTGGCAGATCTGTAGGTAAGACACTGTTCTAACTGATGAATTAAATTTTATTTTGCTATTCTCAGTGATTGCTGTTTGGGGATGCAAAACCTGCATTTTTCTGTTTTTCGAAACTTGAAGGCGCAGGGGCGGGCTGAAAAATTCGAAATTTAAAATTTCAGGTCAATTCGAAATCGGGTCCGAGAACATTAGAAACCCACTGGTCCCGAAACATTAAAGAAAAGTTGCCGGGCCCCACTCCCCAGGACGGCTGACCAAACAGCTCAACCCGGGCAGGACGCACCAGAAGTAGACTCACAGTCGGATGCAGAGACAGGAGGGGAAGGTGGTACTTACACCCCCCTCCCCCTGGTCGGCCCGCGACGCCCCCTGAAATGGTCACGACACCTCCTGCAATGTCGAAATCCTTGATACCGATAACTAGAGAATGAAACCAGTGACTTCGATAAAACGATGAGAATTACTATTGTCAGGAGTTGAGTCAAGAGCAGAGAAAATATTGCAGTTTTTAGAAAAATATAAGAGTATCGACTGCAATTTGTAGCTATTTAGAAATTACTGACCATTTGTTCGCCGAAATGTCCGTATTTCGCAATGGTGTATTAAAAAAGCTGAACTATACAATATGATTTTATTAAAAGCCCTGTACCAACACTAAAAGAAGTTTATTGTGTTCAATGGTCACAACATGTGCAAAACAAATTAAACAGCTATACGCAAACTAGGAAAATACATTCATGTTGATTGCCGGAGGGACTCGTCCCTCGTAACCCCGCATCTCGCCAAACAGGCATGAATCGAACGTCCGGGCCACCCTATTTTGGACGGTATGGCCTGCGAATATGGACTCAGCTAAAAAACTGGTGAACGCGGCGGCGAAGAACTTCAAGTTCTACATACTCACTTACTTCTTCCCAAGAATTCCTTCTTCTTCTTTTGGGATCTCGAGCTGGAGCAGGTATAAGCTGATCTTAACAAGCGCCCCGCTGAGGGGGCGAAATTTGCTCCCCCTCCTGGTTTTCCACAGATAACGCAAAAACGAAGCGACGCAGATTAACGAAACTTACAGAACCTTATCCCTGATCAGTTTTAAACATCTGACTAAATTTTTTAGGCAGGAACAGGTCAAGGTCAAGGAGCTATTCAAGGTCAAGTGACCAGACCTCAAAACCTAAAATCACGAGTTTGAAGCAGCACCTAGGGAACATCAGCGAACCGAACAGTTTGAAACTTTCACAATACGATAAGTTTGTTAAGGTTTACAAATCAGCTATCTCGGAATTTCGATATTGTCGACCTAAGGTGGGGTCAATTTTTTGGTACCCATTATAAGTCTATGGTGAAAAATAGAATGGGCTCGTTTTCAGTAAATACTGGATACATAAAGCTGAAAATCCTCAAACCGTCTATTCTTACCATGATCTTGACCATAAAGTTGAGTTTTTGAGCATCTGAGCTCTCAAAGGTCATGTCAGGTTACAGGAGCATAGGGTGATTACTTTACCAATAACTTCTCACTGAATTGAGATAAAGCTCCCATTGTGCTTATATTGTCACGGGGAGTCGATTGATATGCAACATGACCATACCAGGTCACTCTATGACCCTGACCTAGCTCAAGGTCAGGTTATTTTCACTATTTGACCTAGAAAGTTCATATTATACATCATTCGATTTGCCGAGATGAGAGGAATCCAATGATGCATAAAGATTTGCTCTAGCTCCCCTGAAGACATATCTAAAGAGAGAGAAACATACACTGCTCTGTTGTAAGCCTATGGCACCTTCTTTGACCTATGCTGACCTCAATATTAACCTGACATAAAAATGATTATGATTTCTCTTCGTCTTGTCAAGAGCTTTCGAACGCCGCCCGTAATTTTTCTTTGGTTTTCGTGGGAAATGAGATACGGAGGGGCGAAAAACGCCCCCAGCGGGGCGCGTCATGCCAGGGACCCCAGCAGGGCGCGTGTTAACTAACACACATATCTCGAAAGACCATGGATGTCTTAAGGTATCAGGGGCTTAAAGGTCTCTCAACCCATTGACTACACCCTCTCCATAGCAGCTAAACTGGGCATGGTCTTGTAGTAGCGCTTGAACAAATTCGCGAACACTTCAATCTTGCACGTAGGGAAGAGGCCTTTTCCACACGATCCCATTGAAGATTCTACCTAACAAACATGGGTCGAACTCCTCGGCCCCTCTGATGTGATGAGGTGAGTGAGGGTGGGCTCAGCGGGCATGCTTGCCAACACACCAAAGTTCTTTCCCAGATTTTCCTTGCTTGGACCATCAACCCTCCCCGCCCACGCCCTGTCGGACCCTGCCACACTCCGCACCATCGTGCATCTTTTCCCTCACTTCCTAATATTTGTATTGGTCTTAAGCACCAACACAAAAATTTGGTGGCTTTTCGCCGTCTCAGTGGATGTGAAGTGACTACCATGTAGCACGAGACTGTAAACCTCTTGATTGTGTCGGTCTCAATGAGGCTCATGGCTCTCACGATGGGCATCGTGATTCCAGGGCGGTACAGGGCTGGGGCCATCTGGAAGCCCTCGTCCTGGAAGAGGTCTCTGAGTTTTGCCTCGAAAGCAGTGTTCCTCCCGGCGATGTCCAGCAGCACATCCATGAGATAGTAGGTTTCAACCGCTCATATGGAGTTGCCTTAATATGCGTGTTGAATATTACCTCATCACATTGTGTTTCTAAAAGAAACGAGCACAATAGAATTCACATTCCTTTCGCGAAGATTGCTTGATGGCAACGGAAAAATAGCCTGTGTACTGAATGTTTACATCTTCAGCATTTGTTTCGTCTGATTCTCGTACAATACACATTTTCAAGGCGTGTTTTCCATGATACCGTTTGCCAGAAAGGGCTTATACAAGTGCTAAAAAGTTCGCGTTTTCAAGTTGTCAAAAACGATGACTTCGCTACCATTATTTTGATCATTGATAATCAATGACTGGGAAATCGTTATCGTCATAACGGCTTAAAATATATTTATCGGTGAAAGTTATCGAAGTGCTAAGCCCTGGAAATCAGTGCCAATACCGGGCGGGGCAGCAAACCCATTTCTTCTAGCCCCTGGCAATTTGTACTTCCTGTCAAATTTCTACTACATTTCCTTTTAATAATAAGGATGCTAAGAATCAAATCTAGCTAAAATAAACAGGAGGCACATATTATACCCGTAGATGCAGGGATTCAAGCACCGTATTTCCCTTTTTATAAAGAGCTGCTTTACTGAATATGTTCGAAATTTAGCGTTAATGCGTATTTTCGAATATCAGCTGTGCTAGTGTGCGCGACCGTTGTCTTTTTGCTATTTTAGCTTTGCTGTACATCAACGATGTGTCAACTAAGTTTAATTAATTTCCATCTGGAAAATTATATAATGGTGCCCTTGGTGCCCGTATTTGGTAATCCATATTTGTGAATTATAAATTATCCGGACCAAAGCATTCTTCTAAAAATACATCTATTCACATATATATGAAATGAGATAACCCACTTGGCTATGACCCGGGTCGTCCCCGATATCGGACTGGGGGGAGGAAATTTTGGTGATGCTTAATTTTTATTCGGTACTAGTTGTGGACAGATCTTGTAGATAACTGATTAAATCTTTAAAGCCGTAATTCTTTTCGAAGGGTGAAAAACGGACCAATTGTGAAACATCCATATTCAGCAGTAGTTTAAGGACCAGTCCGATTTGCGATCAAAGTGTCACTTGTGCCAATAGTAAGCAAGACCAAAGTCATCTATAGACGTTAATTCTGGGGACGACTTTTGAAGAAGCTGGGGATCAAAGTCACAAAAATAGGAATGTGGCTTCTGAAACAAATTTCGCTACTTTGACTGACTCCTCTCTCTCTCTCTCTCCCCCCTTCTCCCTTTCCTTTTCTCTCTCTCTCTCTCTCTCTCTCTCGCTTCCTTAAGGACAGACAATATGTGCAAATCACGAAGATGGCTTTACCCTTCGAACTTTTCGAGCATATACCTCCGTGAATATTTAGAGTAGTTTCCCTGCGTCGAGGAACCATCAACAACAAAAAGACGAGTTCGAACTGAGAATGGACTTGGTGTGAATGCGGTGCGTGCCCGCCGCTCTCCATTGCCTCTCGCCTGACACCCACTGCCAGCGCTTGTTTCCGTCTGATTAGCCGCCGGCGCGGTCGGTGATCAGACAGAGCTAATGCGTGACGACACGGAGAGCGCCGCGGGCGCCGCCGCCACCGCCCGCCGAGGGCACCGCAGGGAGTGTTCGACACTGGCAGAGCGCCGCCGCGCCGCGCCCAGACATACATGATGGAGGCCGACGGCCGCCGAGACAACAGCAGCGGGCATTGACATGGGCGGCGTGCTCGATATGGCTGGAGACGACGGCACGTGTAACGATTGCAATCCTCAAAGCGACACACCGTTCACTATAATGTAATTTTTTTAAAGATAGGCCTTTGACTCTGAAAGGAAAGCCAGAACTGCCAATACTCACGCTGATAGAAGATTTCTCTTGAGGATAGCCCAGACAACGCTGACTATTAGCGGCTGCGACGAACAGACCCATGAGGCTTGGAAGGGTGGGGAGACAGAGAGAGCAAGTGACACATACTTGGAATTGGAACACACACAAAAAAACTTCCGGGCAGTGAAGACAAAAAACGATGTTCATCTCCCGCACGGAAATGAGGTACGTGAGTTGGCTGCGAGATTTTCGCGATGGTTACGAGCACAGATGAGGAGGACGTGCTGATCTATTCGCGGCCACGGCAACAGACTGGGGGAGATGTGCGATTGGTGTTGTGCTCTTCGGGCCAGAAACATGTATAATATACAGACCTACAGGAACTAGACGACTGTGGGGAAGGTAGAAAGAATCCTGTTTGATTATGGAGACGCCTATTCGTGGCCCTCTCGGTGCCTTGCATTGATCACTGCTCCCCGCAAGATATGTCTTCCATTTCCATATTTGTAGAATGTTTGACTACAACAGCCCCCCGCAGAACTTTTTATTCAAATAGGGGTGAAAGAGGGAGGCGAGTGTGTTGTGGCCTGGGACACCTAACATTATGGGTTTTGCTACGTCACTGAGGAAAAAGTGGACACACAGGTTACGCTGATCAGAAAGTGTGTTTAGCTTCGGAGTTTCTTTGTTAAATTCGCAGCCCGAATGCTCCATCGCCATCAAAAGCTTTCCCCACAGGAGCGACCATTAAGCATGGTAGGCTAGTCCAAAACTTAATCAACGACCGATTTATCGAATTATTATTGAAATGAAAACCTTATTGACGTGTATTCAGTTACTGATTTGGATCAATAATCTCGGTTTCCAAACGGATTGGTCACACTTTCCTGTGAAAATTGGCCTGAGCGGCTCGGGCTGCATCCACACTTTCCTCACACTGACCACACTGACCTGCCCCGCTGCCCGGTCGGTGCTACACGGGCACCGATCCTGAACCGCCCCCGACCAGACGCGTCCACTTTGGTTCACTATCGACTGAGCTCCCCACTCGACACGGTGAAACTGAGGAAATGTGTTGTCGGTATTGGCCTTGTTATTGGCTGGGGGAATCTCAGCGTCGGTGGTGATTGCGTCAGGCCTTTCTACGGCTGTCTAATCCAAAAAACGCCATCACTGGAGAATGGCTAGCTTCGGAGGTTGAGCTCTCGATTGATCCTCGGCGGAGAACAAGCCAGGCTGGGAAGAACAGGTCGTAAACGGTGAGGTAAATGGAAAACAAAAACAAATAAGATGCAATGGACAGAAAAATAAGGTGCGTGATCATACATCTATTCTCTCCCATTACTGAGAACGATCGAGCAAAAGTGAAAGGAAACAGTGAAAGACATGTAAACCAACCAAACAAACAAGACACGTTTCCATAATTCAACCTTCTATTTTCACCCTGTTACCGCCGTCTGCATTTCTGAACCTGGAGCCAAGCCAAATCATTAGTGCTTGAGAGTCTAATCAAGCCTATCTCTCTGGAGCAGGAACAGATAATACTGCGACTAACCGTGGGGAACAGACGCCGAGAGACCTTCTCAACTCCTCCGATTCACAGAAGAGATTTGTTTATACGAATAATCGGAATATATACTTGAGATTACCTCCTCTTTCATGCTATTCAGAGAGCCGAAATGACGTTGCCTGGGCGCTTTCAGCGCTCGCACAGCTAGCAGACTATTTAAGGGATTAAAGCTTCTAGGGACAATGAAGCTGCCTTACACTGGGTTATCTTTTTTCCAAAGTTACTAAATCTAAATAACATATTGTCTCCTACATCAATGTGCGTACGATTATCTGCACTTCATCCATATGTTTTCCCTTCCTCAATCAATATGCAATGTGTTCTGAATTTGGAATACTTTTGGGTTGACGCCCTCACAAGTGGATCCAAAGAACGGGCAGGAGGTAAAGGAGGGTAGGTGCTTTCCGATCCAGTATCAACACCGCCCCAATACGCACCCTGAAACGTCAAATCCATCAAATCCCCAACCAACCCCTTCCCCTACCAGGATGCGAGCCGAGGCGCCCTGCGATGCGGCCCGATGCACCCCAGATCCGCCCGTCCGCTACAGAGTCGTCCCTCCCTCGTTTATACAGCCTCCTCCCGCGCTCTCCCATCCCCAATAGAAAATACTGAATCTGCCCATATTTTCCAGGCTGCTACAGTGCCCCCGCCTTCCTCGTTTATATTTCTTCCTCCCGGGCTGCCCCATGCCCAATAGAAAATACTGGATATGCCTATAGATTTCTGGCCGCTACAGTTCCGCCTCTTCCTCTCTCATTTATATTGCCTCTTACCTGGCTGTTCCATCCCTCATAGAAAATACTGAATGTGCCTTTAGATTTCTCCACCATGCCCGCAGCACTAAATATGTGCTTGATCCAAAACCAAGCTAAAGTTTGAAAAGGTAGGTAAAACAGCATCAATTGTTTTCTTATGCTGCTTTTTAACTGCAAATTACCGAAGTTAAGTGGTCAAGACTGACGATCTAAGCCTTAGAAAATGCCGGTGTGAATTTATTGATGAAATAGTGAACGGGGTTGTGTTACGCATTCTAGTCATAAGAACTCATATGTCGCGATATAACGCTGAAGTAGCGCAGCAACATTTGTTTCCACCAGTGCACCATACGAAAAGCCAGCCTGGCAGATACTTGATGGGACGGTGCGGCACAGCGACTGCAGTTCATCTATCACACAAGATGTTGCCTGCCCTTAATCCGCCACGTCCGCATATGTCGGCATCGCTCGTCATCTAGAGAGCGCCGCTGGTCAGAAGTAAGTATATCCGCCTGGGGCTGCGATGTTTACTTTGGGCCACGTGATCTGTTCAAAAGCGAGCCCGGGGCGTAGCTAAGGGCTGGTTATGACGGAGCACGAGACCAAAAAGGGCATATTTCGCAGCACATGGTGCCTTTAGTTTTCCATTACGTCACTTATCCTTCAGGTCATAACCATGAAGTTTATCTGGCGCGTCAGTACGTAATGGTGATATTCCATGCTATTATGAACTCTTAATGTTTAACACTTGCGGTACTGTCACAATATTTTTTGTGCGTGAGACAATGAAAAAGTACACAGGGGGCTGGAGGAAATACGTTTCTCTTTGTTTAATCATTTGGATTTAAATATCCTCCTACGGGAGGACTGGTTAATAAGACCCACTGCATATTTTTTGAAACCGCAGAAAAACGATCGGATTTAGCAGCGCAATAACGCTCACAATATGGACACCAAACACATCTTCAAACCTTTTTTGCGAAATTCTAACCTTGGGTTGGTGCAGTCATGGGGACATGGGGTCATTGCTAACGGCTTGCACGAGACCCTAGTGGACTTCCTGGCAGTGAATGATCTAAAACTTGCGACTGGCACAGGTGGGGTCCTCAATTGGGCTCCAAGTTTAAATATACTTGGCTGGAGTGTTTTTAAGCTTGAGCACGTGACATGGGCCAGTCACCTCTGGTGTCCTCTGGTGACCTCTGGTGACCTGAAAATGTGCAGTCATTTCCGGAGAAAATTACTTGCTTTTGGGCCTTATGCCTAAAACATTGTTAGACCTAGTTTGGAAATTAATAAAATCAGTGCAGCTATCGATATTCAGTCACTATTCTGTAACACCCTTCACACTTTTTTATACTAGGTTCATCCAAGGCTAGCAACCATATGAACAATATGAAAGGTCAAACAAAGCCACTGACATTAAATGACCCTCATCAGTATTTTTAACATGTATTTGCTCATATTTCTAGCATCAGTTCCTGAGTACATGGATGACCCCCAGCTGCCTCATTATGCTCTGGCTTTTCAAAGTCATTGAAATTTAGTGACCTGAAAAATCGTAGTTTTAAATGCAAAAGTACAAGGAGAAACGTCCAAGCGTACGTGGGGCGACGCCTTTAGGGGCATCGCGGGACCAGAGGTGATTGCGCGAGCACCTATTCGATTCTCCGGAAAGGAGGACCCTTGATAGTGAATGGTTTTCTCACGTCTGCACGTGCAAAACTTGCACCTGCCTGTTTTCAGTTTACAAAACCCCCACAGAACAATTCGCAGAAAATGATAAATTGAGATCTCCAGAACGGAGGACTCTCGATGGAGGCTGGCTTTGTCACGTGAGCAGGTGCAAAACTTCCACCTTGCTGACTTTAGTTCATAACATATTCAAGGAGAAACGCCCAAGCGTATTACAAGCCGTTTTACTACATGACGAGCACTGGTAGGCGGTGTGCGCCAGCTCTGTCTGGAGTGCCAAACTTTCCTCGATAACCGCACGCAAGCATTCAAAAACAATAGAAAGTTAATGTGGTGTTCATGAAGGTTATGAAAACAGTTAAGTACAAAAAATAGTCGTAAATCATTTACATGCTGATTTGGAGACGAATTCTATAACCAATTTGGTATACCCTTGCGAAATCAAGGCTTTTATAACTTTCGTTAGGTAGGAATTTTTGGATTACTTAGTATAGTTAACTTTCCTCTTGCTTCCCCGCTTGTCTCAAAACAAATGCCGTTTAATTCAACAAAAATGTATCAAACGCATCTGATAACAAACATGTTCCAATAACACATGACTTTTGTCAGTCATTCCGTCGGATAAAGTACCCACAGATAGTTGTATACTTACTCAGAAAATAATAAATATGTAGAAAAAATTAAAAAGATCACCATGATTATTCTTGGAAAATCACCTCTTCAAGTTATTCTGTTCGATTCCGTTTTGTTTCTTGCTTTCAGCAGCTGACTTCGCTTGTCATCTTGAGAAGGAGACACCCGCTCGGCTATCGCCAATGGAGGCGTTTTACTGGCTTATTATTCCAGTGAAGGTACCATGCCTCTTTGAGAACTTTCTGGAACGACCGCCCAACAAGGGCATCGACTAAACGTTTCGGGCACGTCCAGCCCATTATTTCTGATCGCAGCCGGGCGCGCAGGATTCGACCAGGTTAATTCCAGAACCCGGCGGCGTCCCAATTTGTCTGGTATTCCGCCCGGATGTCCAGTCACTCAGCCCAGCTCATCCACAGATTTTCCAGTGCCACAGCGTGTTGCACCCGCGTTCAATCTGGCTCTAATTTGTCCGGTGCTGCGGCTGTGATCGTCTTCATCCTGCGCTCTCGGGGATAGAGAGCTTTTTATATCAAGTATGTGTTGCAGGTAGATGATGAGTGGCTATGCGTAGCAACACAAGTCCAGCTGATGCTCGCTCTAAGAATAAACAATACGGATACAGTCATATCGCAGGATGTTACAATTACAGCTGTGTCGTGGCAACCAGCTCTTTGTGCCTCAGTTTTAAAAGGTATTGGTATCGCTGATAAAAGGCATTGTAATCGCTGGTAACTGCAAAAACAAGCTCGTTTTCAAGACACTGCATCAAAGCACATCATTCAAGCCTTCGAGAGAAGGGAACAGCTAATTGATTTAGGTTTGTTTTGCAACAAAGACAGAGTAAGAATAGCAGTTACCAATCACAGGAACATTCATTATTGTGCGCTGACGCACTTTTGAACTGTATAGCGAGCCGCTCCTTGGCCAACCTAACTTTGAGCACATTTTCATGTTAACCTTCGCCCGGGTGTGGGGTATTTTTAGACACCCCCTCGGGTTTTTCCGAAGTGACCAAAAAACAGCGGCGCGCGGCGCCGCAAAACTTGGTTTTGCTGTTCCTTCATCATTTTTACATCTTTCCTGAAAATTTTAGCTCAATGTCATATCAGGTCAGGTCACCAGGCCAGGTGAAGTGACCTCACCTAAAAAAATGCTTGAGACCACATAACTAAAAGAAGGGTTAATCGATCAAGTTAAACTCATACCACACATTGGGCCCACCAGGAGCTACAACATTTGTTCCGGGATTTTGGATATTGGTGACCTAAGGTCATGTGCAGAGCATGACCTCCCCATTGTAAATACATGGGGAAAATCACGAAATGAGCTTTTCTCAGTAAGTATGGATGGAACCAACTTCAAACATCGGTTACTACTTGCTCTCAGCCAATTTTTGAAGTTGATACCAAACATTTTGACTTGTGACCTTTAAAAGGTCACTTATTCACCTTGGGTCAAATAAGCATTTTTTGGTGTTTTACTCTATAAATTGTGAATAAAGTAAGATAGCACTTTTATTTTGTCACCAAAGTGTTTGTATAGTCACTGCAAGTCAAATGATATACATCATGACTATACCAGGTTAAGTTGGGTCAGACCGTTGACATGGGTCAGGTCAAATTCTTAAATTTGAACTGGCATAGCAATGCTATATATCATTCGATTCGTATCGACGAGAGGATTGCAATGGTGCATCAGCTATGGCTTTTTCTTGTTTGGTTTTGAAGTTATTAGCGAAAAAGTAAACGCCCTTATGCATGGGTGGCTATGGACATTCCCAAGAATATGCCCAACATTCAGTGACCTGTAGCTCCCTAGGCTTTGACCTGACACGAAAATGAAGGCCACTCTAATGAAAGAGCATCTCAAGAGCTTTGAAATGGTGTTAAAAAATGTTTCTAGCTATCATAGTGTCTGAGATATATGAGGTTTTATTAGTACACCTCATATTAGCGATTTTGACTTATTTTGACCTCTGGTGACCTTGATATTGATCTGACCAGAAAAATTACGGAAGTATTTTCGATATAATTTTTGAAGAGCTTTCGATTGCAGTTTTGCGCTTTTTTCTAACTCTCTTAGTTTTTGAGATCGTGGGGGTCTTTTTAGCCCCCCCCACCAGGGCGAAGCTGGCTCGTACCCGCCACCGGGGAAAGGGTTAAACAGTTATTTCGTTAGGGATTTCCGCGAGTATACAGAGTAGAGATTCTAATTTTTCTCATATCTGGTCCCGGCGCCAAGGCCGGTGACGGAAAGCTCGAAATGGTCCCGGAAAGGTACCGGCAAGCCGAAAGTTGGTCCCGGCACTGAATCACTCTTTGCGTCTTACCCCTTGGTGTTTGCTTGACGAGCTAAATATGGATGACGCAGTCGATCTCTTTTATGATCTATTCGAGTCTGCCATTACTGATCATATTCCGATTGTCGAGATGAAACGCCGGTTCCCTCCTTGGTTTGACAGGGATTTAAGGAGAGCATTGCAAGAGGAGTGTGCCTCACAGGCGTGTGAAGCGTTCCGGTTCCGAGGAAGCGCTCGTACAGTTTGCTAATAAGAGACAAGCATCTAAAGATATGTCCGATTTCAAATATGGCGAGTACCTACAGAAGCTTACATTTGATTTTACCACCAACTCGAAACGCTTTTGGTCTTTTTTTAAATGTCTGAAAGGAACAAAGAAAGATATGCCTGTACTGCGTCACGAGGGAGGGAATACACCGGTGATATCGACAAGGCTAACGTATTGAATCAAATGTTTACTTCTAAATTCACCAATCCACGTGTTGATATCTTCCCACCCGTCACTGCATACAATGCACCAATTCTTGACCAATTTGAATGCAGTGTTCACCTTTTCGATGCTGTTTTGGACAGTGTACCCATCAATAAGGCGTGTGGACCTGATGGGATCAGTGCGCGTATCATTCATGAATGTAGAAAGGAACTTGTGGTGCCTCTTACTAAACTATGCTCGATGTCATTAGCGCAGGGAATCTTCCCGAAACAATGGAAACAAGCCCAGTTTGTTCCGATATTTAAGGAAGGTTCTCCATATGACCCCAGTAACTACCGCAGCATCTCACTCATCCCACTCTTCGGAAAGGTTTTAGAGCGTATTGTTCGTATCCAATTACAGCAACATGTTAAACCTGTCATGTCAAGCAGCCAGCACGGGTTCATGGCAGGGCGATCCTGCGCCTCCAACCTGGCATCACTCCTGAGCTCTGCCTGGAATTCTATTTCTCTCGGCCAGCAAACTGACTGTATCTACACTGACTGCTTTTCAAAGCGTAAATCAAGCTCTTCTGACCTACAAACTCGAAAAAGTCTAAAATATCTCTGGACCAGCATTAAAATGGTTTTCTTCCTATCTCCAAAATCGACAGCAGCGAGTTGTTCTAAACGGGAAGTGCTCGGAGTGGTGCCAAGTTACCAGTGGTACCCCTGAAGGGGAATTGATTTCGCCCTTACTTTTTGTTATTTTTGTCAACGACCTGCCCAGTGAAATTGTAGACTCCCAACGTCTGATGTTTGCAGATGACGTTAAATTGTACCGAAAGGTGACCTTTGAAGCGGATGCCGCTCTCTTGCAGGCAGACCTTCAGAGGCTGTGTGATTGGTCTGCCCGTTGGAAGCTGCATCTGAATGTTGTCAAGTGTAAATACTTTAGATTGGCACTGAGAACTAAGCCACTTCACTCTACTTACACGGTAAATAATATTGAATTAGAATATGTCGAGACAAATACGTGATCTGGGAGCCATGCTGGACTCAAAACTCAGTTTTTCAGCGCATGTGGACAACAGTGTGAAGAAGACAAATAGATCACTGGGCTTTCTTATCAGAGCTTATCAGAAGGCTGGATTGGTGCGCTTTAGTCTCAATAGGTCGGCCGTTCTCACGTCATACTATGCACATGTCAGATCGCTTCTGGAATACTGTTGTGTTGTGTGGGGCGGCGGGGCAAACAGCCACATGATTAGAGTTGAGCGCATCCAGCATAAGTTTTTACTCTGGCTGAACGCACACTCTGACTATGGGTCCCAGTCTTTAGCCCTTGCCCCGGTGGCGGGTAGGAGCCACCTTCGCCCTGGTGTGGGGGGGCTAAAAAAGACCCCCCACGATCCAAAAACTAAGAGAGCTAGAAAAAAGCACAAAACGGCAATCGAAAGCTCTTCGAAAATGATATCGAAAATACTTCTGTCATTTTACTCTTCAGGTCAATATCAAGGTCACCAGATATCAAAATAGGTCAAAATCGCTAATATGATGTGTACTAAGAAAACCTTATATATCTCAGAAACTATGACAGCTAGAAACATTTTTCTAACACCATTCGAAAGTTCTTGAGTTAGTCTTTCATTGCAGTGGCATTTATTGTCGTGTCAGGTCAAAGCCTAAGGAGCTACAGGCCACTGAATATTGGGAATGTTCTTGGGAATGTCCATAGCCACCCATGCATAAGGGCGTTTCCTTTTTCGCTTACAAATTTCAAAACAAGTAAGATACAGCCATAGTTGATGCACCATTGCAATCGTCTTGTCAATACGAATCGAATGATATATAATATTGCTATGCCAGGTCAAATTTGAAAATTTGACTTGGCCCAGGTCAACGGTCTGACCCAACTTGACCTGGTATAGTCATGATGTATACCATTTGACTTGCAGTGACTATACAAACACTTGGGTGATAAAAATACAAGTTCTATCTTTGTTTATTCAAAATTTATAGAGTAAAACCAAAAAATGCTTATTTGACCTAAGGTGACCTTTCAAGGGCCACAAGCCAAATTGTTTGGCATCAACTTCAGAAATGAGGTAAGAACAAGCCGAAACCGATGTTTGAAGTTGATTCCATCCATACTTACTGAGAAAAGCTCATTTCGTGATTTTCGCCATGTATTTACAATGGGGAGGTCATGCTCTGCACATGACCTTAGGTCACCAACATAAAAAATCCCGGAACAAATGTTGTAGCTCCTGGTGGGCCCAATGTGATATGAGTTTCAACTTGATCAATTAACCCGCCTTTTGGTTATGCAGTCCTAAGCATTTTTGAGATGAGGTCACTTCACCTGGCCTGGTGACCTGACCTGATATGACCTTGAGCTAAAATTTTCAGGAAAGATGTAAAAATGATGAAGGAACAGCTAGACCATGTTTGGCGGCGCTGCGCGCCGCTGTTTTTTGGTCACTTCTGAAAAACCCGAGGGGGGTTTAAAAGACCCCCACCCGGGCGAAGGTTAAGATATACTGACTTACTCGATCATTTTAGAATGACTTCCATTTCGTCTCGTAGAGTGCAGCATGAAATTTTATTCGCACGTAATGTACTGCGATGTAGGATTGATTCCCCATGCCTGCTCGAAGCATTCGCGCTATCAGTACCCGCCAGAGTAACGCGTCAGCGAATGCTCATGCATGTGCAGCACTCTCATGTTGACACTATTAATAATGGATTGCTCAGTCGACTACCCGTGGCCATGAACAAGTTTTTAGTAGCGTTTCCTGATAGTGATGTTGTTATTGACTCTTTTAGTCAGTTCAAATCATCAGTAAGCACATTTGTAGCCAGTTTACATCCCATCATGTGATGGCCGATATACCTATGTCCGCTGTGTACGGTTCGGTAGTCAGCTCAATGATATATTGTTTTATACTATTTTTACTATGATTAGGCGTATTCGCCGTTTTATCATATTCCCTTATTGAGCTATTATTTTAAAGTTTCATTTTTACCTTTTATCGGTCTATATGTACATTGTTTTACTGCATGACTTTGTCCATAATTGGGGTCACCCGTCGACAATATGTATAATAAACTGAAACTGAAACTGAAGGCTTGGCAACTAGGAAAGGCTGCTAGCTATTACAGGTGCATAAAGGCCGGGAGTGCATAAAAGGCTGGTGATTTTAAAGGTGAATCTGTGAGTGAATTTAGACTAGGGTACGAATATTTTGCCATAAAACAAAAGGGGCGGGCCCGCTCAAATAAAAAGAGCTCTGGTTGGCAACTATCTTTTTGGCTGCTCTCAACTTCACCAGTCCTGTTTTGCCGTATGATAGGGAAGTCCGTGCAAGAGTACGCACTTAACTTTTTAAAGGCTTTAACTTTTCTCCTATAAGTCAAACAGCTAAAATTGTTATGTGGTTGTTTAGCCTGAAGAATAGTCTATGTATGGTCCATATTTCAACTCGATGTCTCTGAAAGGAACCCGCCATGAGCCCATCAAAAATAAAAAGTCACGTGCGTACTCTTGCCGGAGTGGGTCGGTAAGAGTACGCAAGAGAGGAGGCTGGAGTACGCATTGATGCCCGCAGTGCTTTAGATGCATAGGCCATATCGCGAAGTTTTTTTTGTCGCCAAACTAGGCGATTGTATGATTTTATATCGTTCTGAATATACAAGAACTATGTTGCAACGTTTGGTTTTCCAAACATGAAAGCAGACTCTGTTCCGAGCGAAAATTAAATTTTCCTATCTCTTAACCCTCGCCCCACCGGGGGGCATTCATGGTCCCCCTAAGGTTTTTCCGGGATAGCAGAAAAACGAAGAGGGGCAGCGCCGCGGTTGAGGGCTCTACCTCTCACTGCATCATTTTCCCATCATCCCTGAAATTTTTTACCCCGGGTCACCCAAGGTCAGGTCACCAGATGAGGTCAACCAAGGTCACCACTTAAACTTTAGAGCTCTGTAAGAGCTACATTTCGAAGTCGATTGATTTGAAACTTCCTACACTTTATGGCCCCTCCAGGGTCTACAAGGTGTATATCCGAGATTTTTCGATTTCGTGTCCTGAGGTCAGGTCACGAGGTGACCTCTCCCATTAAAAAAGCATGGGGAAAAGCTGTCTTATGATTTAAAAGTCACAAAAGCGATTGAAAATGCTCAGCTTGATCAGAAAAGCGTTTTTGGACACCCTTTCATGGATTCCAAGGGCCATATTTGCCCTTTGACCTTTCCAAGGTCATCCAAGGTCACCAGGGTTCAAAACAGTATTTTGACAATAACTTTTGACCTAATTAAGTTAGAGCGCTGAAATAAACACGATCGTGTTTGTCCTGTCACTGGCTTTCATTTAATATACGGCAAGGTCACATTCTGACCTTTCGTGACCTCAGGTCATCTTAGGTCACGAGGTGACCTCTGGAGGTCAAACCACTGGAAGGAGGTCTTTACGTTACACATATCGGAAAAAGGACTGACAATTTCCTATCAAATGTACTTTACCAGACCTCAATAGCTCTAATTGCATAAGATTTATGCCCAATTTGCTTAAGCATTGCATATTTGAGTGAAAATAGCCGATCTTGACCTAATTTGACCTCTAGAGGTCAAACCATGACCTGAGCACTAAAACATGCGAAGTAATTTCTTACTGAATTCACGCGAGCTTTCTAATGCACTTTGCAGATTTGCGCTAACGCCCATATTTTGGAGTTAGAGGGGGGCCATCGATGCCCCCCGGTGGGGCGAAGGTGGCGCTGGACCCCCGGTGGGGCGCGGGTTAGGCATGCGCACTCTTGCCCAATGGTCTACTGCGTACTCTTGCCGGACATGCTCCCTTGGGAAGAAAGTCTTCGTAAACATGTTGGCAGGCATTTTAGCGTGAGCTCCGGTCCTGGGGCACACTCCCAGCTCAGCTTTCTTACTGAAGACAGACCGTAATACAATACTTTTGATAATTGAAGCATGGTCTGCAAGTTTACCCAGTTAAGAAAAATTACTTCAAGTGTGCCCAGAAACTTATTTTGCTCTGAACTCCCGCGGAAAGAACAGGAGCACGTTGAATTTTGGTGTGCAGCCTAGGCACTGACCTTGCTTTTTTATACCAGGGTATCCACCATCTCAGTGGTTGCTAAGTAACCAAAACAGCTGCTGCGTACTCTTATCTCCTGCGTACTCTTACCCCCCCTTACCCTAAAACAGGCTCAACAGCCCGTTTGTCATTCAAATACCCCTCTTTTGCAATCTAAGCGCGCATCCGGGGCACATGCTACTATGTTTCGCTGCATCCGGGGCACATGCTACTGGATTTCGCTGCATGACGTTTGATATCTTTCGATACAGCCTTCCACGGACGACATGATTCTTCCATTGTTTAGCTTTGAAGGAGATGCAATGTTTAAAAATCGTACGTTAAAGGTCGCAAAAATGAGCGCCTGGAGTCAGAATGAGCGACCTAGCCAAGTTTCAACGAGAACATAAAGGTATCGCATCCAACTTATTATCGTTATCTGGCTACATGTTTTTTGCAGTCCACGAAACAGCCTAGAGCTGATGTGGTTTTAGATTTTTCAAAACGGATAAATTACAAATTTTAAAGAATATAATTCTTGGTTTAGGCGATTCTGTTCAGCGATTAGTTGATGACAGGGCAAAAGACTGTACCTGTCCAATTAGTCAACCGGTTGACCCGGCCCGGTCGGCCGAGTAAAGCAATCATCTTAAACCATGGGTGGGCCACCCCGTTGTAGATAAGCGACAGATAAGCGTGGTCACCAGCAGGGCGGTTACAGCCTCTGACAGCGCGCGCTTCTGAAATTCTGGTTCGATGTATAGTTTCAGAAGCTAAGTTTGCGACACTTTACAAACGCTGTTGAAAATGACTCTTTTAGCAGGCTATTAACATGCGCAGTGGATGGGGTCCTAAAGTGCTCCCCAGGCGCCAGAAAAAGCGACTTGGCCACATTTGAAAGAATTCATGAGCACGTCGATTGACGAAGAAATTTTGAAAATCGGTCAATCATTTTTTTACTTATAGGCTTTCAAAGTCAAACTTATCTTTTGAGACCGTCACAATCGTATGGTCGCACCAGTTTACCTGCACTGTAGACCGAGTGGTGACGTCTTAACGTCATATAACAAGTTATACATGAAGGTCAACTCACATAAAAGTCAAGGACAAAGGTCAAAAGTCAAGGTCATTGACCCCAGTATTCCGGTCAGATGGCATTATTCAGTATGAAGCATGTTATGCTATGTCTTCATAGTTAAGACTTCTCAAGGTCAAGGTAAAGTTCAAAGGTCTTTCGAGGTCCAACCTTCAATTTCCGCCCAAAGGGTGCTGAAGTACCAGTTAAATTGTGCATGGTTGGGAATATGTCATATTTTTACGTCATAGGTCATTGACCCTGAATGACCTTGACCTTACAATTTCGTAGAATATTGTGTGGTACCTTGCTTCTATGACCTTAGTCCGCTTTTGGTGTATTCCCTCTTTTATTTCCGCATAATCACGGCATTTCCCAGTAGGCCTCCACCATGGCCCATATTTGACCTTGAATATATTGACCAAGGTCAATGAAACTTGGTCATATTTTAAATCACTACCGCCCCCACGCACCCCCAACGGGCGTTTTTCTAGCCCCCTTGATTTCTGAGATCTCAGGGGGAGCACTTTAGGACCCCTCTCCACTGCGCGTTGACGCCAGACCACTCTCCACTACGCGTGTTAATACAGTACGGCGCTTTAATATCTGATCAGAGATACTCGGTAAGAAAAGGCCACGCCGCCACAGCGTTTAAGCCACCCCCTTATCCCATGTTCCGTGACGTTAAGATATCTGACCTGACAGATACCTGTCGAGAAGACTACAGCCTTTATCTTATCGCGCCGCAGCAGGAAGATCGCGGGTGAGCGGTTCACAGACAACAACTAAGCTTTGATGTGTTAAACTCTATTTTTCCTTACGAGTTTCAGTCGCTTCATCTCCGGGAACACCTACTCACATAGTGTATCCCTATTTTCAGTACCCTTTACGGTTATTATGTTCCAATAGATCGTGTTACGATGTGGGATGACAAAGTTTTTGTGGTGTGACGAGCAAGGTTTTATGTTTTTGGAGCGGGGGGCAGATGAGCCATGCCGGCATGGGGCAAGATCAGTCATGTCTCATCTTATCCTCCTCCCCCTCATCTTGCTTGTTCGACAGCGTAGATAAATATCTAGCACACGAGAGAGGAGTGCCACTGGTGAATACATGCATTTTGTTTCAGGAGTAACTGGGCTGAAAGTCTGGTGAGAGGGGGGGGTGATTTTGTTTTCTTAGGGTTTAGCTTGTTTTCGTAATAGTATTGTCGGAACAATGAGCATCACATTGGATTTAATATTTCTTGAAGAGAGGATTTAGAATAAAATAAATGACGGCATATATACGAGGCTGCATACGCCTACTGGTCCTACAACTGTCACTTAGAGTGACGTTGAAAATGTAGCTCCTGCGTTGGTGCATTTGGAACAGAGGTGAAAATAAAATGTTTTACAATTGCCAAAACTTTGATTTATAGTGATTTTGTGATGTTCGATGATACCGTTTTTGTGTCAGTGCGTTTTAAGCAGATGTTTAGAACATGTGTTGGCATAACTGCAAATAAGAATAAAGAGACACTATTTTTGTCAGTTTCATCATCTGAATGCCTTGGATGACCTGCTAAACTCAGCTCAAGACTCGATGGCTCAACGTGCCCGACCTGTCAGGCGAGATGAGCAAAATTAATCAATGTGTTTGAAACCAAATATCATGAAAACTATGAGAGACATTGTGAGTCACCTAAATGCCAGAAAATGTACCATGGATTACTCTACTGGAACGAAACCCAAAAGGAATGATTAAAAACGAACGCTGGATAGTGCAATGCCAAAATCCCACTCAATTTTATAAATTTTTGCCAATTTTTTGCAAGTTTGGTTTTTGGAGTCGGAGCCGCACTAAAGTCATCAAGGGACTTGACACGGAGACTCCGACCCCACCACCCGAACGAGCAGCTCCCGCAATGAAGAGTTAATTTAGTAGCTCAGTTTAACATCCCACAAAGTACAGTGACGGCCGCCCCGCTCAGTTCACCCTCTCACCAGTCGATTGCCAGCCGACCTACGTGCGGCAAATATTGAGCGTCGGAGCGTCTCTGGGGAATCGATCCTGAGTCTACACATGCACTGCTACTGCATGTTACTGACCAGCGGGCCGAAGCCCAACGCTCTACCAAATAAACAACCGGGGCGGGATCTTACCTCGCTTTCTCACGAAATTATTTAAGTAGCTGGATTTGCAGCACGGTGGTGGTTCAAAAAAGACCAAACATGATACTTTTCGCTCAAAATATTTTTGAAGCTGTTGGGTTCAAACCTTTATTATATAAAAGCAAGTGATGATTGCAAAAAAGGCTCCAAATCAGATTTCGCGGGTTACGTACTTGAAATATATGCATATAATAACATACGTATATTATACAACCATACCGAAAGAAAGACAAAAACCAGGTGAGCGGCCTGCTAAATTGTTTTAAGCATTAGCCAAAGCAGTGTGCAGCCGCAACCCTCATCAAGTCCCGGCGTCAGGACAATGGGACCCAAAGTTGGACCTGTAACAGCGATCCATCTTCTGTGCGCTGTTAGTAGTGAACTAAGTACTAACTGTCGTGATTTAAGTGGTATAATGGGCCAGCAATGTAGCACACTTTTCAGCAGTTGGGCTACGTTGCAGTGTCACATCCCGCGCAGCATAGTACTGCCACTGAATTTAAATAACAGATGCGGTGTGACAGCCATCGAGCTCTGTTTCTACACCGGCGCATTAATTCAATCCTAAGCCAATCCCGCCCGTTAATAACGCACCGCAGTCGGTGCGATCGGGGGATTGCGGCTTGAGTGATGGAGAGATTGAGGCTGGCTGCTGGTTTGGAAGTGATCCTGACGAACAGAGGCTGGTCAGCTCCCGCTGGCAACACGTCCGGCCGCGGCCTGGCAGTGCCAGTAAATCAGTCGCAGAGAGAAATCTGGGAAGTTGGAGGAGGGATGAGAGCCAGCTTCTGCGGAGGGAGTGATTCAGAGGTTTGGACATTGTTGATGATCCTTGAGTGATGGGGTAACATGAAACACGAAAACACCTTCTCCGTGTCGGATATATCATAAATATTATTTATATGTTGGGCCAACTTTTAACAATCCGGCTTCTATCATCCACCGTCAGGGTAAGACTGACATACTGTTTGAGTAATCCTGCCAGGACTATTTTCTGTCAGCCAGGTATAAACTTAAAAAACTTGTATTGATAGTATGGATTTTACCACTTGTGTGGATAGGATGGAAGCTGGTTTGGACTTTTGCGTGAACGATGGAAGACTGGGCAGGGACTGGATACCTCGGGAATATCAAGTCAACGGGAACAACTTTTATTAAACGTGTATGGAGTTCCTCGGTTTAGTAGGCAGCTCTATAAATATTTGACAGTTTATACAAAAATAAATTAAGTAATTTGCCCTGGAGCTGCAGCCTAGATATTACCGTGGCTCGGGAAAAACACCCGGCCTTCAGTGCCTAGATCACGGTTAGAAGCCTCTTCCCTCTCCGTGATAGCTGGGGAAGTCCCGGGGAATTACAAGACGGAATATTTTCAAAACTGCTTCCTAAGTTCAAAAAGAGTTTCCTAAGCATGGGGTAACTTTATCCCCAGAATCCCGTAGTAAAAGAGTGGTGACAACGACATGTACCTAATTTCAGCAGTTGGCACGTCTAGCTCTCACACATTATAACCTGTCTTGTTCTACTGAAAGACTTAGGCTACACTCTGTTAAGGAAAATCTAAAATTAATATAACAATATTTTGGACGCACAAATATAAGTGCAGTTGTGTTTTGCAAACATTTCTGCTTAAATTTAACCGCGAAAGGTAAATTGTTTGGCTGTACACCGGTGAGGTAAATTGTTTGGCTGTACACCGGTGAGGTAAATTGTTTGGCTGTACACCGGTGAGGTAAATTGTTTGGCTGTACACCGGTGAGGTAAATTGTTTGGCTGTACACCGATGAGGTAAATTGTTTGGCTGTACACCGGTGCACATTGGCGGGCACAATCAGTGCCTCACAGTCCCTACATTTCCACATTAAGCCTGTAACTCGGCCAGAGAAGGGAGTCGCCGCCCACATCCTCCCACGCAGTCAGGGAAGGCGGGGGAGTCGCCGCCCACATCCTCCCACCCGGTCAGAGAGGGGAGTCGCCGCACACATCCTCCCACCCGGTCAGAGAGGGGAGTCGCCTCCCACATCTTCCCACCCGGCCAGCGAAGGGAGATGCCGCCCACATCCTCCCACCCGGACAGAGAGGGAGTCGCTGCCCGCATCCTCCCACCCGGACAGAGAAGCGTGATGGCACCCGGTCACATCTCGCAGTAACAGGCGCTGATCACGCCACTTAGACGCCGCCGCCATTCGCCACCTGGCATGCGGCATTTGGCTCGCTTTCTGGCGCATCGCGCCGCCACGCCAGATCGATCTGCGGCAATCGATACGCGGTGGCGACGGAATACAGCGCAGGCCGCAGCTGGGCCGCTGACTGGTGACCGGCCAGCAGTGCCACAATCCTGCGCAATGCGCCGATTAGCAGCGCCATCAGACATTTAAGACAACGAGGAAGCGACAGACTAGCCAAAGACGAAGATAAAGGGCCGTCCAGAAATTACTCACCGCATTTATTTTTTTATTTCCAGCCTCCCACCCTCTCCCTGTTGGCCCAACCCCCCCCCCTGTTGGCCGCATCCCCCCTGTTGGCCAACCAGGGGGAAGTCCCCCAATTTTTTTGGTCCATTGTCATAAATGCTCTCAGGTACCGAATATGCTCAAAATTCGCCTCCTCAGGTCAGCAAC
This sequence comes from Lepas anatifera, assembly GCA_034440635.1. Taxonomy (NCBI): domain Eukaryota; kingdom Metazoa; phylum Arthropoda; class Thecostraca; family Lepadidae; genus Lepas; species Lepas anatifera. The sequence goes on from JAOTON010001270.1 coordinate 222,711, forward strand.
AGCCCGGGCCCGTCCCCCCTGTAAAAACTCCGTGGCGGCACCCCTGCTCTCGTGTGACACTTTCAAATATCGATGATTAACGTTTGATAACGCTGTGCTTGCATCTTCCGCCAGACCCCTTAAGGTTAGGCAATTTATGAATAACCCCTAAGACGATGTGTATGATGATCATAGCATTTGAACTATACATTCTTTGGTAGGTACTCAGTCTAGGTCGGTTAATGAACTTAACCACGCAGTGACAGTTTGTTGATTGGCACTTGGTTAACACGCACATTGACTGGGGGTACCCGCCCCTCGGGTTTTTCGGAGACGGCACAAAAACGGCGGCGCGTAGCGTCGCCGTACTTGGCATTCCTTTTCTCTCATCATTTTAATTTTCTTTTAAATTTCAAGAATAAGTCATCTCAGGTCACGCCACCAGTACAGGTCACGTAACATGACCTCACAAAAGTTTAAGATAGCATAAGTCGGAACAGGGTGAACTTATCCTATTTAAACTCATATCACATAATGGCCCCACCGAGTATTCTAAGCCATGTTCCAGCATTTGTGATATCGATGACCTAAGGTCAGGTACGAGAAATGACCTCTCCATTGGAAATACATGCGAAAAATGGTTTTAGCTGAATAACTTAGTAACAGATGGTGGTACAGCGTTTATTTCAACTGCATTGGATTCGCCTTGTCTTTGCAATTCTATTGATATGCATTTTACCTAATTTGATCTTGATCTGACTTTAGGTCAGGTCAAATCCTTGATTTGACCTAGCAAGGTCACATTATACAACATTCGATTTGGCTTGCTGCGAGGATTCATACGGTTTAAATTGTTTTGCTCTATCTTTATTGGTTCTGATGTAATGACCAAAAACCTTCATTTACATGTTATCCCTATGACGGCATGTTTTGACCTCTAGTGACCTGAAATGTGACCTGACCAAAAAATGGTTGAAAAATTTTCGATGGAGAAATGGATAGGCTACCCAACAATGTTTAACGTTTTCGCTACCTAGCGTGGTTCTTGAGATCTTGGGGGGGCGGGTACCCGTCCCTCCAAAGCGAAGGTGGCTCAGACCCCCGTCCATGCGCGTGTTAATAATTCGAGAGCCAAAGGTGTTTTAATATTTGAAAATATATCTATATTTTGTACCAGAAATTGGAGTATTTTCCAGCTATCCGTCCTATTTACATCGTTTTTATTTATTTCTAGTAGGAAGTAAAATAAAAAACTTGTCACCGATTTTGTTTTGGCTCTATTGCGATACCTTGCTAAAGGAGATAAGCATACGCTTAAGTCCAACGGTGAGAAACTGCCCCAAAAGCTAAGCATCTCCGGCAAGGAGGAGCCCCTCAGCTACCTCCTTCAAAACCCAATCCGTGCTAACCTTCCGTCATTGTGCAAGTTAATCCGTTGGGGTAGTACCACCATCCGCGAGGCATCAATCAAGCATTAGCTACATGTGTTTCGCGTGCCAGTTACCTATCTGTATAAATGTGACTCTAGAGAATAATAATCTGACTAAACCTTAATCATTGTCATCGATGTTTCGTGTTATTTACAATCATCCCTATAATAAAAAATTCGTTCATGTAAGCGTCAGTACCTTCCTGACCCTTGCCGTTCAATCCGATAGCGTTGCACTTTTTCTCAGTCATGTCCCAATAAAACTGTATGAGGCCTTAACAAGACCGTTCTCAAAGTTATTACCTCAGAAATACTTTCAATTACATTTTCGCACAATGGGTTCCCAGAGAAAGAGAGAGAGGGAGAGGGGGAGAGAGAGGGAGAGGGGGAGAGAGAGAGAGAGAGAGAGAAATGGAATGTGAAGGGATGTGTTTCACTAAAAAAGGGAGCCAGGCAGGATCACTCCTTGAATGCATTTTTGGCATGGAATGTAACGGGAAAGATAAGTAATAGGAAATGTGGCGGATGCTAAAATTGTATCCCTTGCGTTTTTGATTCAATGCTGTGCGATCACTTTGCATCCATATCCAATATCAAGCCTTCTAAGAGTTAAAAAGGAAAGTCCGTATTTTCCCGGTGAATCAGAGTTTTTACCTATCCAAAGGCCGGTATCTTTCAATGAACCCCTTCCAGCCTAGAAATCTAGGGTTGGAGCAAAGTTTACATCAGCGTCCAGGTCAATTGGTCGTGCCTAAAACAAAATGTTGTGAGGTGGAACTGTAAGGCTGAACTTAATATCTCCAACTGAGGTTCACATCACGTAAAAAAGCTACTGAGTACAACTATTTCTTGAAACGGGATCTTTAAAGGTCCATAACTTGCGGGTAAGGTCATGGCGCTTACCTCTTTATTGGAGCTGCATGAGAAAATTTGCTTCAACAATGCACATAATTTCAGTTCGTATTGCTGACAGCATTGTATTGGCATCCAGGCCTGTGCTCAGGTTTCTTTTCCATATAAATATAACCTGAGTGTAGGACCGGACCCTGCAAAGCCGTCGGTAATCCGGATTGCTCGGAATGGTTGAACTGTGGCAGACAATAAATATGTTTACACAGCCGAGTAATCCTCTTTGTTCGAAGGACCAGGTTTCGGAATCATATTAACTGAGTGGGCAACATTTCTAATATTATCAACCGAGCGAGCCGATTGTTAAAATGTTATTAACAGAGTGGAACAATTTTTTAAAGCATATTTACCGAGTGAGCCGAGTGTTGAAATCTTATTATGTGAGTGGACCAAAGGTTTAAATCCTTCTTAGCGCGTGGGCTGGGTTTTTAATTTTATCCACTGGGTGGAGCGAATTGTCAAATCTTATTAACCACGCCGACCGAGTTTTTTAAATGTATTTTCGTCCATGCAATCAGTGTAAACAGTTGTCAACTGTTCTTTTGTCATGTTTGTACCTGCAAATTATGTGGGGAAATTGGGCACTGAAACAAACCAGCTTCGTTGTTCTGATAAAGAGAGTGCACGTTCATGTCAGGAGCTGCATTGCTTGTTAACAACATACATAAAAATCATAACTGCCTTTGACTTAAGACCAGACAAGTGAGACAATTCCTCCGAGATACACTGTGCAGACAGAACAGTAGATGACAAGCGACAGCTAGCTCCAAAGTTCAACCCTGGTTCAGTCGCCTGTGAGTCGACTGATAATGGCAGCAGAAATAAATTAAAACGAAAATCCTTCGGGGCAGCTCGCGTGCCAGAATAACATTCCAAGACTTACTGACTTTGAAAGGTATTGTGTTAAGTAAGATAGAACTGAAAGTATAATATTATCAAATTATACATTTTTGGACTGTCAGCAGCTCCGTTTCAAAACTCAAATCAAAACCAGGATAACATTTAGATAGACATCTTTACGCTTGAATACCATGTACACGTACAGTGCGGGGGCGCGGTAGCGGAGTGGTCAGCGTAGCTAGCTTCCAAGCAGCCGACCCGGGTTCAAAGCCCGGCGACTTCCCCGAACAAGAATCAAGTTGGCTCCCGAGAAATCCTTCCAAGGGAAAGAGTTGGCGACGCCATATGACCCTGGCATCTCGTGCGTTGATAAGCCCAAGAATTATATATTATTATTTATCACTACACAGTGCCAGCGATGTGCCAGGCTCAGTGAGATTCGTAGTCAGAATATCTAAGACTGAATTTTTTATATAATATTTAAGAGATAATATTTAAGACTATTAATATACAAGAATCTTTTCTCTTCAAGGACTAGCGAATTGTATGCGACAAAATCATCCGAAAAACGACGGCTAAACGTCAAAGTTCATCTAAGGTGACTAAGATCAATATTGACTACTCCACAGGAAGCGTGCGTGTACTCTAGCTACTCCCATGTACCAGGAGTGCTGGGAATTTCGGCGACTGGTCCCAGCCGCAGTCATCACCAGTGAAGCGTCGCGACCCTGTCTGCGCCTGTAAACACGGCTTACACCGTGGGTGCCACGCCTCAATCAGGTTCACCGGGCTGAAACGGGCCGCCGTTCTGCCCTCCCCTGGGCTCTGTGTCAGCCAAAGTCCTCTCTGTATGCGAGATAGAGCAAAAAGGCACAGGTCTGGACTCGAGCATGATATTGTGGAGCCTGTTGAAGGTTGGGTCATTAGTTGAACTTTTGAACGCACATGAACAACAGGCCGAGGAACAACAAAAATGCACATGAGCATCGTCGTAAACAGGAATAACAAATGTACATAGCATTGCTAACAGTGCCGGGATAAGGCTTCCAAACAATTGTGAGACAAAGTAAGACATTGTAAAACCACAAAGGCAGTATTAAAAGGATTAAGATATTTATTAACTAGCGCACTTAGTTTACGTGTTCATATTTATGACTGCCAAAGGCTAATTATATTGTCAATACAGAAACCTCCACTGAGATGAAGAACAAGAATAATAAAATTACCATTCTAAAACTCATAGAATTACCAATTTTCATTGCTGGAACGAATAGCGGCTTGCCGGTTTCATTGCGGTTTTACTTTGTGAAACGTGAACGATATGAATTTGTGAATCACGATTTTCAATCAGAATTAACTTTTGGGACTTGACAAAGTGACTTGTCATCAAAATCCCACATCGTCAATAGTGTGAAAAATCACGGTGCGTTCGCAGTTTGACGTGGCTTTGCAAGTTAGGCGGGAAATGGGCGATTCTCGCGTTGACCACTTTGGTTCACTATCTGAGCCTTTCAGCGCAGACCCCACCTCTTCAATATCTTCAAAGGGTTGGATTTTACTCCACGTATATAGACGCAGCCTGTTCAATACTTTCATTGGCTTGATAGCGGTGAGGTATGTAAATATAAATACAAAATTTTCGTCTCTGCGCTAAACATACGTCTTACCCCACGGGAAAAAATATGAAAGACCAATATGTCCCCAACCAACCAGAAAAGGTCGAAAGGTTACGCCAACTCATCTTTGGAGTCAGTCGGTTTATGGACGTTAACTTTTATACGACCTGCATTATCTTATGGCCGTGCCAAATATAGCCCATTAGAGGCGATGAACTCCCATTCCAGCATAGTTCACAAGTCTCAAAACCACTCCTTCGGCAGCAAATCTCATCTTCAAATAGGGAATTCACAACTGCAGTGATGACACGACACTGGTCACATACCTGCGCTGTTGCCATTCAACCCTAAGAAAAATAACTGAAAATATTATAGTTCGAGTTTTCGGACGAAAATCACGTCGGCTAGCTATTCTGTGGCTTTCTGGCGAGGGCGGAAATTCCTTGACTGTTTGCTCTGCAGCACTGACAGCGGATCAGGTGCGATACCGGTGCACCCCTCCCCCGCCGCCTTAAATCGGTGAAGATAGCAGCAAAGCAGTGTTTTGTCCGGGTATTCGGAAAGGTATTATTACTTTGAATGATTGTTCACATAACCATGAAACTTTACAGCGCACCCTCTCTATGTTTGATACATAAAAGCATTAATTTCATCGAGTAAATTATAACTCTCCCAATCTTATTCAGCCAATGGGGCCATTACGCAAGCATTCAAATGCTGGGTGTCAATATTTCCCCGTCATCGACCAGTCATGCAGTTTAAAGAAGATAACTTTGCCCGGTATGTATAACAAGTATTAGAGGTACCAGCTTTTGACTATCACCAATTTAAGTCTACACCAAGAAAAGAAGAAGAAACAAGTGTTACTCGGAATGAATGAGCCCACATAAGGTTTCAGATGATTATAGATTAATGATTACCTCATTGGACTTGGCCATTGGGGTATTCAGAGCATTCACAATGGGGGACATATTTCACTTTCCTGCATGCTTTTTTCTGCTGATGTATGATAGTTTCATGCTCGTCGAAGATTGAAGATGATGTATAGCTTCAATTCTAGGATTCCATATTTACCATACGCTATAGGCTATCTGATACGACTTTGGACGATGCCGCGCCAAAGCAACAGATTGCAAGCTCCAAACCACAGGATGCTAGATAGCACGCACAGCGACAACGCTCAATGGGAGACCAACTTGCCACCTACCAGCCGGCGGTCCACCGATTCACACCAGAGGCAACCACCGACGCAACCTCACCAGACAGGATCTCAACAACAAACCCACAATCTCAACGAAAGACAACAATAGGGAAGGACTACACATTCTCGAGGCTAACCTTATCACGGATCCAACATTCTAACACCCACCCAACCGCTAGATCACCATGGCATTGGGACCGTTAACGGTACTAATGTGGGGTAGGCGGGCAGAATCTCTGGCTGCAAAACCAACTAAGCCTGAAAATTAGGTAGCAGCGACTTTGACTAGGTGCAAAAGAAATAGTAGTACTGAAATAGGCACTCTCTCTTACCCGAATTTGAAAATGTTCGATACTCAACATTTTCGTTGGAAGACTTAATAGTCCTTAATAATATAAACGTAGGCTTTACTTTTTGTTTTCTAAATTTTTAACCACGGTTGGATCCAGGGGCGGGGGCGAACCAGGAAATTACCCCGCCCCACCTTTTTGCCGATTTAAAAGAATGCCATGATTTTGGGCCCCGTTGCCGCCCTCCTCCCCCAACAGTCGGTCTGGGTCCGACCCTGTTTTCAACCATACTGTCATTTCAAACTATGAAACCTATGTACCTATATGTGGTCAATGCATGAAGATGATGAACGTATGCTTTCACAGAAATATTGTATAAATTAACATACGAAACCCGCTACAAGTTCATGTAAAAGTTTGAGTCGACGTTTTGCTCCAGCATTTCACCTGAATGACTCGATGCAACGGACACAGCGCAAACTGCCCACCGTTCACCGCAGAATAAGATCCTGCGTGAGCTCGGGACTGCTTGCTAGTGGGTCCGAGCTCGCCTGAGCGTGACAAGTGGGTTTTTTTTATTTATTGGGAAAGAAGGCCGCCCCGGTAGCTCAGTTGGTAGAGCGTTGGGCTCCGGCCCGCTGCTCAGAAGCATGCAGTGGCAGTGCATGTTCAGGCTTGGGGTCGGTTCCCCTGAGACGCTCCAGCGCTCAATAGTTTACCCGATGTACAGGTCGGCTGGCAACTGACTGATGAGAGGGTGACCTGAGCGGGGCGGCCGTCCCTGTGCTTTGTGGGACGTTAAACTTTGGCTTCTAAATCAACCCTTCATTGTGGGAGTTGCTCATTCGGGTGGTGGGCTCGGGGTCTCCGTGACAAGTCCATCGATGACTTTAGTGAGACTCCGACTCCAACAGCCGAACTGGGTATAACTTGGACAAAATTTATAAAAGAACGGTGTCATGGGCTGTGATGTGCAGCAGTGAAAAGGTGATGTTTGCAGTGGCGTTGGCGTGACACTGTTACGTAATACGCCGGTGATTTTCTATGGAAGTTTTCGGCGAGTGAAAATTAAAAACACGACTAATTCTTAACACTATTTTGGGGTAGTCAAAATTTATGATATCTTTAAAGTATGCACAATCGTAAATTTCTCACCATTTTCTTTCGATTAAGATATGATTCGTATCGCAAAAATAAAGTTGCAGCACAATTTTTGTTCGATTGGTACACGATTCGTCCACCAAAAATATGCTTGTAGCATGATTATGATCAATCAAGAATACCATTCACTTTGGAACACCCTATGAGATAACTTAATACAAAGGAACCCAGAAAATCTCAAAATCGAAATTCTGCTCAGCAGCTTTCGCTAAGCCCTGCTTTTCACAAGTATTGGCGAGTAAGTCAAAACACGGGAGTTTCGGAAGTGATGGTTTCTGCGAAATCTAACTTAAAAGACCCTCTGGACCAGTTCTCAATGACGAGATGGACCACAATGAACGTGACGTCCCCCCCACATGGAGGAAACGTTCCACCGCCAGTGGTCCACAGCCTTGTTATCGTGGCGCTTCGGGACCACCGCGCCCACTAAAGCCACTCAGATTAGCTCAGCCGGCGATTCCAGGCACGTTTTCTGCACAGTGCTTTACAATGATGCTCCCTGGCTCACGAACACCAGTCGCTGAACTTCAAGTGACCCTGCCATTTACGTCGACTTCCACACTGCTTTAGCTCCTGGTTAAACTAATCCACGAGATTCCCTGCCCTGGGTTTTCTTATTCCTGGTCTAGGTTCATGCGCATATTCCAAATAGGCATTCTGGGAGATTCCTGATTATGGCGCCCTAATTGCGATTTAGCTCGGTAATTGGGACCCAGCCAGGCTTCAGCTGGAAGGAAAAGGTCTGATCGCTAACCTGCAAGTGCTGGGTAGCGATAATTAGCTTTTTTCCGTCCAAAGGCCAGCCTAGAATAAATACTGTTCTGTCCTACCTATTTTCCAAAAATGCTAAATTATTATATTTTGAAGACAATAATTATTGGTGCAAGAGTTCATATTTAGCGTTAGACTAACAACAGTGGTGGACGCCAGTGCCCGAGCAATACATATAGATATACCTGTCTATTGTCCGTTGCATCTCCCGCGACCTGTCCAACCGAGAAAAACAGCCTATCCAAAACCATAACACTGTTTGGAAGCAATGGGGCGGGCAACACGCATGTATGTACATACATAAATAAATACACGTCCCGATTACCACGGTACTCCGTTGTTGATTAGCGATACATAAAAGTATGGTCACGCGTCGGGGTGCCCGACGTATTTAACGCTTATATACTCAAAGAACTGTTGCAGTCCTTGACAGAGTCTCCCCTGCAAGTCAGATTCGTTGTCTAGTTTCGTGCGCTGAGTTTGGGATAATTTTTTAATGGTGTTAAGAAAATAGCTGTTTTTTACAGCATGATTTATAAGGTATGCCGTTTTGATATCTGACCAAAGCTATTTCCCGAGAAAAGGCCACGCCGCCGCTGTATCTTCTAGCAAGCTGTACCTTTGTCCAGAGAGAGAGAGAGAGTAGGGTGACTGGGGCGTCTGTAGCGACTTGTGTTAAGGTCATTGCACCAGGCTCCTAAAATTGCAGATGCTATGGTGAAAATAGACCTACTTGCAACAAATAATTAAGCTCGCTGGTTCTTTGCAAATGGTCCAATACAAAGTTATAACAAAAAATAAGGAGCCTTTTGTATAGAATGAAAATTGAGGACACAGAAATGTGTAAGAGGTGCAAACTGTTTCGTGACAAAATTGTGCACAAGTACTGGTCATTCGTTATGTTAGACGTTTCTGGCGAGAGGTGAATGCTTTACTTAACCCCTTGAATGGTTTGCATGAAATTGAGATCACTCAGAGGGAAGCATTGTTGGGTGTTAATGATAATAATTTTGTGAATCTTGTTACCATATTATGTAAAAACGTCATCAATCGCCACGAGAACCTGAACTTGCGTTTATTGAATAATTGTATAAAGATGGAACTGGAAATTAAGAAAAAGGTGGCTCTGTGGACAGGCAAGGAGGAGAAATTCCATGAGAAATGGATGTGTTGGAACGGTTGAGGCGTGGGAGGAAAAATAAAATGTTTAGTGTGTTTCTGATGGCTTATGTTTTCCGAACTAGCTCTGTATTTCGGGTCATCTATCTACATTGCGAATTAAGCGGTGGTATGTGATGAAGTGTATGGAAAGTGATATGTACTTACTTTTGGTGAGACTCGCATAACAATGGACAAATAAAAAAGCACCTGAAAAAAGCTCGCTGGTTTTAGGAACTGAACTTATTCCTCTGGCGCTATGGGATCTATTCGACTGGATTAAAAAATTACCTTAAGATTATACAGATAGGCACCAAAGAAGAATTGCAGTCATTACATATCTGACATCTCAACAGGGAACTTTAACAAAAATATAGACAAACTGAATGGATGATTTGAATTTTTTGTACATGAGCTGAAGGTATCTGCTTAGTAAACAAATTTCAGTCAAATTCAAAGATAAAAATACAGCCTGCTCCGGAGCAGACAGGCCGAGGCGGTACAGCTTCAGCTCTTGTTAAGGTCTCCATCGCATTCAAATGATTCTTGAACTCAGAAAATACACAAAATGAAGGTAACAGGACCGTAAAATAATTTTTGATATATGATCATCTATGTAGAGATCATATATCAGCCAGCAGGGAGTCCGGAAATCTAGTGTCAGTGGCAGCATGTAATGTAATTGCAGTTACTACCTTTGCCAAAGCAGTAACTGACAGTCACCGATGGGAGCTGCCAAGATTCAATCGGGGTGCATGCTAACATTTAGCGAGGTAGACATGCCGCTTCACTATATCTGTATTAATCCCCAGAAGTCATATCTAATGGAGTGCCAGTGCCATCAAGACACGGAATTAATAACAAACGTTTGTCAAATATGTATGCACGTACCTACCGCCCTCAGTATTGGGTGAACTTCGAAGCGGGCAAATGATTTCCTTCTATATTTGCGATGATGAACGTCAACCTTATGCTCAGTATATAAGAAAATCCGAAAGAGGTTTAAAAAGTTACATGTATGATATTTCATGCACTCTCCTTTCCAAATACACGTCAAACGAATTCGCGAGAGAGAAGCACATACACAGATATGAATTTGAGGGTTCGAAGAATTACGAAGAGCTCCCGAGATACATGCAAAAGTTGGAAATTAAAACGGTGCATAAGAGACAATTTCATATAAGTATAGAGGCAAAACATATCCATCACCATGCCATTGCAAATAAACGTCCACACCATATGGATTCGAACAAGTACAACTCTTAAAAGTGGTATATTATGCGACCACACCAACCCATCGACAACAATCTTAACGGTATGACCGATAAGGAACTACGGGTTGTAAAAAAGTGGTGTGACGAGTTTCCATGCTGATTTTTGTGAATTGAGTGGGGTGTCCGGTTACTTTGAGTACAGCCCGTATAACAGGCTTTCAGGACTTGTTCTATGGTGACCGATACGTTTTACCGCTATTAGAATGTGAAAGGGTACGCTTATTTTCTATCTCACTATCTCCTGTTTGTGTGCCTACATCACGAGCATTTAGTAATTTTTCGGACCTTGAATTAGGTATCTGCGTCTGTGCTTGTTCCTCACTGATTCATTTGACTTGTATTATAAAGACCGTGCTTAAAATATTACACATGCAAAGTTTTGAGACTTCCTTTTAATTTGATTCTAAATATGCTTACATCCTGAACAAATGTCTCCGTTTCTCAAACCTCCTCATTCCAAACTAAACAGGCAAAAGTCTTCAAACCATCATGACGGAACCAGCGAGTCACCATGTATGTACCTATATACTCACTATCCTTACTTAATTGTAAAACATCCCAAGCCGCAGAAATTTCGGCATCTGCTCCCAGCACACTTAAACTACCCTAAGGGCATAGCGACAGCCAGGGGTGTTTGGGTTTTCCTGCTCGTTATTTCTTTCCTCGCTCCCACTCCACAGACTTCCAACTCCACCAACCCTTACTGTGCTCATTATGTTGACGGGCGACTGTCAACAGGGCGCTCTCTTAACAAGTTTGAAGACCACAGGCAGTAGCTGCAGTTTCGCCACGCCCTCCTAAACATGATTTCAGCAGTCGTTTCTCAATGGGCGAACCTATCTGTACCGTCTAGACATAAAGGAGTTTATACAATAATTTGCAATGGAAATTTAACTTTTCCTCTTCAGTTCATTTTGTTCTTTAGAAAATGAAATGTTGTATGAGCGTTGAGACATTTCGGAATGCTGCGCCGAGGAGCATGATTATAAGTACACAATATGTTCAATGGTCTGCCTCCTCGAATACTGCATGCAAGAGGGTGCTCATACTCTAGGATTAAATACTCAGGCACAGACCTTCATCACAATCAGCATAATACAGCAGGTACAATAAGAAATTATTGGCCATAGTGAAGGTCAGAGAGGTCATATTCGAGGTCTTGCTACACTATGACCAAGCATTTGCGATTTTACCGATTATGTGATATGTTGTATAATGTGTTATTGTATTAGGTGACTCTGATGAAGGACTGCGTCTAATTATATAATCCCAGTGTATTAGCTCCATTTTGCATCCAGGGCTCGAGGAGGCAGGCCATTAAATACCTTATCAACTTAGTGTTGACACACTTGAACTTTCGAACTCTCGGCTAGTTCCAGGACAAATGCAGCTCAAGAAATGAAATAAATCATTCAGTAAACGCCCAAAACTGTACTAATGAAACTTTACGTCTCTTGTTTACGTATGTATGTATTGTACATGTACCTCATAAGGCTAAATTGTTATAACAAAGGTCAAGGTATCTAAAAAATTAAGGACTGATTATGAAGGATGTTGACTACTCCATAGAAATCTCACAAAATATGTTGCCTCCTGTGACTGGGGGATAAAGAGGTTGATAGAATAAGGCACCCTAACGTTTGAATCGTTATAAAAACGGCCACAAAATTATCCTAATCAAAATTTAGGAAATATTTGTATTTCAATCGACTATTTCACGCAGAAAATAACCCCTTGAACGTTTCCCCGGATATCTGAAATTTCTAGGGAGATATCGCCCTGTCGCTTAAAACTGAACGGTAGCTGTCATTTTATACCCATATCTCATCAATGTTATCATTCATCCCACTTTGCAAACGTAATCGACTTGATGGTGCACGATACCTGCAACGAAATAACGTCGAGAACAATGCCCTATCGCTCCACCAGCACACATACTGACATTTCCTCCTCCAGGGCTTGCAAAGTTTGTGCCTGACAATGACAAGGCGTGGCTTAGTGATGTCAGCCGGGTCACGCCCTTTCGATACTCACAGTGGAAATGTCTTTGTCTTGACAGAGGTTTGACATGGAGGTGTTCCAGAGAGCATGCAATATATTTGATTGTTTGTGAGTACCGTCATCGCCTCGACATCCTCCGTGCTGGTGATACTCCTATTTTCTTAAGTTATAGGTATATGGATTGTAATTACGCCTACAAGTATGGGCAAATACATCATGATCCATGACAAGCTATAATAGAGACTAAATTAATTCAAAATGAACTTCTAATTGCTCTCTCTCCTCCTCTCTCTCTCTCTCTCTCTCTCTCTCTCTCTCTCGAGTATCCGAACTTGACCAAGATTATCCGCGCGAAGGCAGCTGGAAAACGGGGCCAGAGTGCATGGAAATTAGCTGAGAGATTCGGTCGCTGCCTCAGACAGTCCCGGTGGGTTTTGTGGGTTTCGTATGGCTTTAAGTCGCCAATACCAAATAACGGCAGGGCGTGGATTGCAGCAGGAGAAGACATCAATATTTCACGAACAAACTCTCGATGATTCTGGAACAGGAAAGGTTCTCTCTCTGGTAAAGCAAAGAACAAATCAACAAAGGTTAATCCAGGATTTCTAGTAGGAGAGGTCATTTTGGTCAGGTGCCGCTATTTTTGTCCGGAGGGGTAGTATTAGGGACCCGAGGAGACGACTTTTTGCCGTGGATGGAGGCGGCAACATTTTGGCGACAGGCTCCAATTCTCCAAAGTGTGATCCATCAGAGGGCGTCAAATTGAATCGTGGAGGCACCAATACTCGCATTCTGGAGGAGCTGGGGGGAGGGCGTGGAAAGGGACGTTTCAGGGGGCGCCAAGGTGGTTCCATGGACCGCTGGCAGCACGGTGCGGGGGCGCTGGCTGGGTCGATGGCCGAGGAGACGAGCCCCCTCCCCCTGGACCCGTCTATGCAAATTGGACCCTAAAATGGTGCTAAAGTTTACCTCAGGTATGCCCATCCAGGCATTCCGGAACATGCCCTACTATTAGACACGCTAAAACAAGTATAGAGAGAGAGAGCAATTTTTTCTTCATGCTCGGAAGCAATTAAAATTTCAAATTGCATTGAAAAATGTATATCTTCAGTTTTTAGTCTCATAATACTCCAAAATTCCAGGTACCTGAAGTTTTCGGGCGTGTGAAGTTAACCGGGGAGCTGAATGGCTGGGGCGCACTCCTGTTGGCCCCTGCTCCTCCCCGTGCGGACTGTTGCTGCTGCTCTGCGTCTGCTCTGGCATCGTCCAAAATAGAGGGACGGGTTCCCTTCCACCACCATACCGGCGCATGTTAACCTTTAAATTCTGAGGAAGCTAGACGTCCAGTAAAATTGGACTGCGTTTCACCTATTTAACATTATATATCATCAAAAAGATCAACCAGTCAATATCAGCTTCATTCAGAACGTGTATATGACGCACAAATAGCTGTTACCGACACAATTTCAAAATTCCGCAGCAATATGACTTCAGTCAGTGTCTTAGCTCCTGGAAGCCTTCAAGTATCCATTTTTAACCTCACCCAAACCTAAGTCTCCAGGCCATTGTGCATTCTTAAGTGCTGCGTGGTTTGATATAAATGCTTCTTGTGGTGTTTTAGAGACCAGGTGCCACCCAGAAAGGCTGCGATCAATGCAAACAGGCTAGCATCAGGGATGGCTCCACCTCCAACATGTTCATCATCACTCTTTCTTCGCTTTCATCTGGAAGGTTATCTCGAACAAGTTTTGCCTCAACAACCCAAAGGGGCTCCCCACAGAAACCAGCTGCGGGCAAGGTGAGGGTGATGAAAGTGAGGTGTCCTGATGGGTGCTGTCCTTTTTACAAACCAAATTTGCATGGAAATTGAGTCGCAGTCATCCTGATGCAGCACCTGGTCTCTGAGATGACATCAAATGCTCAAATAAATAGTAACGGTCAGGGCGTAGTGAGTCAGAATATAGGATGGGTTTCCATGGCTCTCCTGCCTTTCTTGGTAGTCGTAGCATAACTTGTATTATGTAATGACGTATGTACAAATAATATATGATAACATAGCAGATTGGCGCAAAAGCTTACAGCTTAACTCTGAGCGCCTCTCCATCAGTTATTACAATGATTGATATATAAAAACTTAAAACAGAACATCAACTAAACATAAGAAACTAGCCACCGCCGCGGCCACTGGTTGTCCCGCCTACGCGCCGGATGGCGAAGCACCGCCACCGCCCCCGCCGGACACCACACGACTGCGCGTATTTAGCGCTGACACTAAGAAGCTCTGAACGGCTCCGGCCACGGCTCGGCCCTGCTCGGCTTGTAGTGTTGTGCCTGTTGCAAGTATGTTCAAGAGTGTTTGCTGTGTTTGTCTGGCGTCTATGTTGTGAGCTAATAGTGTGTTTAGGAGAGAATGTCGATGGGTATCGTAAAGAGGACAGTGAGAATGAAGTGTGTATAATTTTGTATGTGGAATCCGCATGGACAACCTGGAGTTAAGGATTTTTGAATTTGATAAATCTATGCATTAAGTGGAGGAGTATCAGTTCTTGGTCGGATGAGGAATGTGTTCTTTATTTTTATACCGTACAAAAGGTATCCGGCTGGAGCTGGGGCACCCAATAACTTGTTTATTTTATTTTTAAACAAATTGGAAGAAACCTGACAACGAATGTTTTGCGGCAAATTATTCCCATTTCTAATGGTGGAGGGAAAACAAGTGTTTCCAAAGGTTAGAAAGGCGGTGATGAGGGACGGAAAAAGTTTGCATTTCTCAAGTATAATTCCGTCCTTGCATGTCCGTGTCGGGTAGTAGATTTTGAATATAGCCCGGAAAAAGGAGTGGTTGATGGACTAGTTTGTGAAAGAAGATCAGTCGGTGAATTTATCGTCTTGTCTTTAACTGCTCTAATCCTAGCTCATTCCTCAGACTCTCAAATGTTGTCCTAATTGTCGTTCCAGTTATTTATATTAAAATTATGTTTTGTTGTCTCCAAATCTTGTGCTATCGTGTGCTGTCAGATGTCCGTCAGAAACACTGTCTCAGTAATCATAATAGGGAACCTGCCTGGGCATAAATTTTGCTACTGCATATACTGGACTCAGTACATTGTTTACTTTCTTTAAGATAGCATTAATATGTATGCTATATGTATGCTAAAATATCAAAACCTCCCCTACTTGGGAACAGAAGATGACACAAAACTATCCCTTTGGTAAGATGTGGTCAAAGTAATAGAGAAAAAAACAGTTTCCAAAGATTGCCCTGTAGTATCTTTTCTGTCCCTAACTATTCCACTAGATCGCGAGCTATAACGTAGCTGTGACTCCTCCCCAGAAAAAGGGATATTCCTCCCTCTAAACCCCACGCCGGCAGTTGAGGCGCTCGGCCCGTACTGCTGACTCACCTGAGCGCCCACCATGCCTCTCCTGAGGCGCACCAGGTCGGTGTGGGACCACACGCTCTGGTTCCAGGGACGCACGTGACTCAGGTCCGAGCTCAGGTTCACGTTCTGCAGCTTGTTGTAGACAAAACGACGCGCGTTCCACGGAAAGTCGTTGTGTCTGAAATTCAGAATTCACTCGAGTTAATTGGGATCCACTGCTGGTTCACCTGGATTGTTGGTTGGACCACTTACACGGGTTACCAGACACTATGAGATGAAAAATTCCACCGTTCGCTCAGTTGGTTATGTTTATTGTGAAGGAAGCAACATAAACATGTTATTGAGGAGTCATTCGTCTGGTGTCGGCAGGCGCAGAAGCCGAGCAAAGTCGTAGGTGCTGATTTATGGATGGACTGGGAGGCAGGCTCCGCTCCTGCTTGCGCCAAGGCTTGTTCATAATTCAATCTCTTCTTGTTAACACTTAAGATATGGGGATCAGATTCCACGTGTCTATCTGACTTGCAGACACATATGCTTAGATGAAAAGACATGACGACGTGTAATTCTAAGCCATTTGTGAGAGAGAACCAGCACTAGAAGTAGGTTAACTTAACCCACGCTATGCACAGGGGAGGTTTTTAGCCCCTTCACGCCTGTGGGCATATCTCCTCCGTCCTCATAGATGGAGAAACAAACATTCAGCACCTGTCAAGAAATGGTTGTTCCGTACTTTAACACGAGCAGTGGAAAGGTGTCTGGCGTCAACGCGCAGTGTCCTGTGTGCCCGGTCCTGTGCCCAGTGCCCGGTCCTAAAGTACCCCACTCCTGAGATATCTGGAACCCGGAGGGTTAGAAAAATGCCCACTTGGGGTGTGTGAAGGCGATGGTGATGTACCTTATGTCAAACTTTCATTGACCTAAGTTAATATCTTCAAGGTCAAATGAGGTCGTAAAGGTTGAATCTGGGCCGTGCTAGAAACCCATTGGGAAATTCAATGGTTATGCGAAAGAAAATCGGGAATACACCAAAAGCGGACTAAAGTCATAGAGGGAAAGTCCTACACAATTTTGCCCGAAATTGTGAGGTCAAGGCCATGCAAGGTCATTACCCTATGACGTAAGTGTGATATATTGCCAATAATGTAAAACATAACTGGCACTATTGCAGCCTATAAACGGGAAATAAGGGCTTGACCTTGAAAAAGGCTTTTGACCTTGACCTTGCCCTCGAGCAGCCTTAACCTTGAAGTCAAAGCATACCATACGTCATACTGAATAATAGTACCTCACCGGTATACTGGGGTCAATAACCTTAATTTGTCCCCTTTGACCTTGACCTTCATGTGGGTTGACCTTGACGTATAACCTAACTATATGATGTTATGACGTCACCACTCGGTCTATGGTGCAGACGAACTAGTGCGACCGCGCGATTGTAACGGTCTCAAAAAATAGGTATAAGTTTGAAAGCCTATAAGTAAAAACAATTATCGACCAATTTTCAAAATTGCTTCACTAATCGACGCGCTCGTATATTCTCTCAAATTTTCCCCTTAGCGTTTTCTGGCAGCCGAACAGTTCTCCGGCCACTTCGGAAAAATAGGTGGGGGGCACTTTAGGATCCCTCCACTGCGTGTGTTAAGGGCAGCCAGAAAAAACATCGTTCCGTCAATTACGCTATAGTGACGTCATAAAGTTGAGGCTTTGAAAAATTACACCTTTCCATATTTGTCTCATTTTTGGCTACAAAGAGTGACATTTTCTCCGCCATCTCTGCTCTTTGGCTCCTAACAATAATTCTTTTAGCTAAGAACGCTGCTTCATTTGTGTTCATATTCATTTGTGGCGCGCGTCACAGAGGCTTAATCTGGTACTATGTTTTAACCATATTTTATGAAAAACTAGGCCAAGTCCATTATCTTCAATAAAGAAGCCTCTAAAACTACCGCCGTTTGGAATTGCACCACGGTGCATTATTCCCTTTAAAATGATATTCAAAATGCCTCGAGGCAGGTTCACTCAAATTTGACCGTCAAACAAGATGCCATAATGAAAACCTCTAAACAAGGCCTGTTTTTTCACTTGCATGCCATTCTGTTTAGAATGGACACTGAAACTTGCGTTCATTTCCAAATGAATGCCACGCATGGTACAAATACGTCAAAAGGAAATTCGTCTAGGAAAGGTCTAGCACGGTGACCCAAGGAGGCTGCCAAATTGTCCGTACCAGTACATCCCATCTTTGCGCATGAGAAAGGGCGACCAAAGGGCTGGGCATGGCTCAATGCCCCCGCCCTCTAACTACACCACTACCTCCACAGAACACAAGAAATATGTTTTAAGCCTACACTGAAGTGATGTCTAACTTGGCTACCACACAACACTATTCGATTCTTCTGTACGTGTTCTTGAATTGGCCACAGGGAAATGCAGCAGGTACGAAAGCTCAAAGTCGTACCACTCGAAGTTGTCAGAAATCCACAGTTGGTTTGGGCGACTTGATGGCGACTTGATGCTCGTCTCACTTCTTAAGCAGAGTAAACAAGCGCCGGATAGCTTAGTTACCGTTTAAACCGAGCTCATCCGGATGGAAGCTCAGGGCCTGACTACAGATAGATTCTACATGTAAAAAGCTCTTCTTCTGAGCCCACCCAGCAGCCAACAATCATAAAAATTGGCCTTATATTCTGGTGAAATGTAAACTCACTAACAACCCGAGACTACCGAAACTCGAAATTATTCGGCATAACACGTTGGAGGAAGTAAGTTGCATTAAAATTTTGCTAACTCGGTGAAAACACAGGATCGAATGCAGCTAGCTCTCCCCCTCTCTCTCTCTCTCTCTGTCTCTGTCTCTCTCTCTCTCTCTCTCTCTCTCTCTCTCTCTCTCTCTCTCTCTCTCTCTCTCTCTCTCTCTCTCTCTCTCTCTCTCTCTCTCTCTCTCTCGGATCGAATGATTAGTCGGGTAACATAGCATCTGGTACTCTAATTGATAGCTTCTCCCGACATATACATTTTCTCGAAAGGTCACAATAAGACTTAATTACGCTAGCGATCCATCCTAGACCGTTTAATTATTTTTGTATGTATGTAAAGGGTCTGTAGAGTCGGATGAGATATAAAAACGCATAGAATAAAAACGTTTGGGACAAAATTGTGATGTTGCACTTTGTCTCCACAACCTTAAAAGTGTTCAGAGTTCAGAGTTGTTCATCACTTCAGAAATGAATAAATGTACCAACAAGAAACGGCGGGATTCAAAAGTGTTAGATAAGAAGCCGTTACACTTCGTTAACCACTTTTTAGATTAAATATTCTGGCTTCCCAGGGATTTTCCCAAACTATGTTGGCAATGTGGGTTTCCTTCTGGCCTCTGGCTCAGTTCACAGCCCTTCATCCAATCAAACTTTTGACGATAAACCAAAGAACGCTGTTCAGAAAATACAGGCGCACACAATCACGCTCCGCAGCGAGTGAAAGCGAAGCCGTCGGAGTTCACTACCTCAAGAGCGCCGATTTGTAAGATTAAAGGCAGACCAGACTGAGAATGTTTTGTACACCAAGATTAATTTCAGCTGCAGCACAGTCATTCAATTTGAAGCTACAACGGGTTTCCCTCAGCTCGAACGAAATCTGAAATAAGGGCTAGACCACCATGAGAGTGTTATGGGTCGCTGACTTCTCTTTTCTTTCACCGGCGTCAAACTTTAGAAAGAGATGCTTGCTCGAAAGTTCAATGGCACGCGGCGGCGTTATATGGCTTCGATCTTTTAAAACAGGCCCGTTTGAGTGGCTACGAGCTTGAATCATCAGGCTATTGCACAAGAGAGTTGCAGTCTGAGAATTAGCGAGGCCTTAGTTTACAACTGGAAAAGCCGGGCCTACAATGTTACGTTCCGGATCATTCCGTCTTTTTACGTTAGTCGTTTCTGTAAAGTTTGAGTTTCAGTCCGCTGTTCGGAAAGAAGACAAACACTTTTGACGGCAGAACTACAGAAGCTTGAGAGCGTGAGCTTCGACTCTGATGTCTTTTGTGTTTGATAGCGCATTTACAGGTAAGTCAGCATCAAAAGCACAACATATTTTCACATATCAACCCAAGAATACAAAATAATTATATATGCTCACTGTAACAGCCCTAAAAACGCGGACGGCAGCCAGAAGAAGGGAATCCTCAGAAAAAGAGCCACGCCGGGGGGCTCAAAGTTTTTCCTACTAAACGGCTGGCATTTTCGACTAGTCCATAGGGAACACATGTTAAAAGCTTGCAATCTAGAGCCTCGGGAGGGTATCTTAAACCACGCGCAGGTTCACGAAAAGCAGTTCAAATGGACGCCAGGACATTTTTCTTTTCATTTCCGGGGTCAAAACCGCCAGCCGTGACATTAACCAGAGAGCTAGACGGTGAAAACCAGTCCCATGTTTTGGTTTCATTTTCAGGCGTGGGTTCGAATCCTGGAAGCGGCCAAACTTTTCATAAAGTCCGAATGTGCAAAACACAATGTATTCGCTTGAAATTCATGCAACTTTGCGCCCTTCATGCTTTTAGCTCTAAGAGATGCATTTGCCTAGTGCAGAGGCGGATCCAGCAGTAAATACGTCATGTTCCAGGGGCGGATCTAAGGGGATGGTAGGTGACGAGGGCGACCGCGTACCGTTAGCCTGGCCTTGAGCACGACAAAAGGCCCTCCGCAGGGCATAGGCGGATCCAGGGGGACAAGGGGGAAACGTGCCCCCCGATCGACCCTCGGCGCCCCCTGAAATGGTCACGGCGCCCCCTGAGGGGTCGATGGTGCCCCCTAAAATGTCGCTTCCTATCCCCACCAGGATGCGAAAATCGGCGCCTACCGATAGAATTTTCCGCCCACCTGATAGATTTTACCGTTCAAAAATGGTGCCCCCGGAACGGATGGCGCCCCCTCCCCTGATTGGCAATTCTGGATCCGCCTATGAAGCAGGGGGCTCCCTTTATGTTCAGTGGGCGTTTCTTAGGTAAATTCAAGGAGCCCAAACGCCACGGATACTGGTCTCGGGGGTCCCAATAGCTGGCCTGGAGTCCCCCAAAAGTATCAAACTTTATTTAATAAGTACGTTTAAATACACACCACCCTGATGATTTATTCACTTTTAACGCCCAATTTATGAAAAATGAAAACCACGAGCGGGGGCCCCTACAATTGAAAACCGAGCCTCTTTTTGAGAAAATTCTGCATCTGCCCCAGCCATGGTCCCCAAAGTGGCTGAATTGTACCCACTTTCAGCCGATTGTCATCGAAACGACACCATGTTCGCAATGTTTCCTGAGATTGCCTTCCCCAAACGTATGGCCTAGATCCGCCCCTGTCCTAATAAAAGGGACAATGAATCAACCCTCGGCGTCCTCTCAAATGTTCATGGCGGTGCTCTGTGGGGTCGATGGTGCCCCCTGAAATGTCACCGCACCACCCCCTCCCCCCGATGCAAGAATCGGCGCGCCGCTATAGAATTTGACATCCACATGATAGGTTTTGTCGGCCAAAAGTGCCGCCCCCTTGATCTGGATGGCGCCTCCCCGTAACATGCCCCTCCGATCTGCGACCCTGGATCCGCTTATGCCCGCTACGTAGTCGTATTAATTTACTGGTCGCGTACGCTACTGGCCGACATCGCACCTCTGCTCAATACCGACATGACTAAACAACACGAAAAATAATTCGAATAGCATATGTGATGCACTGCTTCTCCATCCTGTTTTGGGTACAAACAAATACCACAGTCACCAGCTGCAGCCGTTTGTGTTTACCTTATATCAATGTACTAAACTAGTATTGTTTTTGGCATATTCCTAGTATACTATACTAAAACTGGTACTAAACTATGATTCTGATCACTTTGGGTACAAAACTTTGAAGTACCCGTTATTCAACTGCCCTGACTCTAGCCAATGGCTATCCTGCCCAGTCAGTGGCGAAGCGCTCACAAACTTTTCAGGAAGAGAGAGGCTCCACAGCAGCTACAAGGCCTCCAAGAATATCCTAAGATTTCTTTCATTATGCCTTGACAGATATTCTATTACGTACTATCGTCTGGGGATGAGGTGGCTTAGTGGATAGCACCCTTGTCTTTTGAGCCACCGATCCCGGGTTCAAGTCCCGGCACAGCCTCTGAATAAGTCGATCTGATTCCCAAAATCCCTTCCAACAGGGTGAGAGTGGTCGACGCCGTATGACCCTGGCAGTTGGTGCGTCGTTAAACCCCAACAATTATTATTATTAGTACTATCGTCTGAAATAACACGTAACCTTTTATGAAAACCATTTCTATTCCATGCACACAGCAAAGGCGAGAACCAAAAATATTTTACATTTCTTAAGCATCATCAATTGCAAACTCGAATCCAGCACATAAAAGAAAATATCACCAGATTCCCAAAAATGAAATAAAAGTGTACGTCCAGACCCCGGGAATTATCCATGGATTTCTTTGCATGGGTGCCAGATTTCAAGCGAGTCTGCATTCTTAACCCAGATGGTGGGCTCGATGTTTTGGAAGGCTCCAAGGCCACATATTCTTTTGTGTGATACCTATACATTATACCATTGCAGCCACTATTTTTTGTTGTCCAATATCCCCGTTATAAGACAGGGTAACCTCCAATCTACTACAGGGCCTAAAATATAAATGAAGTACGCATCGATAAGTTATGGGGCTCCTTTGTCATTACGGAACCTCCTTGACCTGTTCAGTGCCTTGTCCTTGAAGTATGAGCTAGGTTAGCAATTGTCGTCGACCATGGAGCATCCACGTCCATTTACAAGGCCTTATTTATCAGTTAGAGGGCTTTTCATGCAATTTTATGGGCCTAAGTCATAAGTATCGGGTGAACAAATAACTAAATCATAAGTAAATCATAAGTATCGTGGTCGCTGGGAATCTTCAGCCTGCAACAAATGGGGCCAGCACCCGCCAGGTTTTTTTGTCGGACAGGGTTCACCTGACCAGTTTTATGAGTCTAGCTCACGTGGCTAACCTATAGACATCCTCTCCCATTTAAGGGGCCTCCCTTATTAGTCAAGGCGCCTCTTATACATGTCAGGGATCTTGAATATGACTGTGGCAAGTATCATTGGCATTGGGAACATCCACTTTTCTAAATGGGGCCTCCGCGTGCTATTGGCTTTACTGAATCGGCCTTCTTGACCTGTTCATGGATCTTCCCTTGAAGTATTGAGAAGATCAACATCTGTGATTGACCTAAAAATAGCCAATACCGCATATGGAGCCTCTTCTCGCCACCAGGGGGCCGCCCACGCATACAGGGGCCGGGGTGGCCTAGTGGCTTCGTTGCCAGTCTTCGGATCGGATAGCATGGATTCACGTGGGTTCAATCCCCACGGCGGGAAACCGCCTTCCGTGTCCGATCTGACCCGGTGGAGAGGATCCTTAAACACACCCACGCCAATGCTCCCCGTAATTGGGCAAGTGTGCCTGTTGGGAGTGGCCCTAATAAAACAAAATAAAATAAATAAATACATTTGGGCCTGAATTATGCCTAAAGCATGTAGCTACTTGTCGGTGATGACGAGGGTTGTCCTGTGCCTCCTCGATCTGTTCGGGAACTTCTTTCGCCGACCAGGGAGCCTCTCCACACTGACCAAGCGGGTTCCGATCTAAAATAGGAATGCCTGTGTGCCTGTTGGTAGCGTGTTTATAGTTCATCTGACTTCTGAGGTCATCAAAAGTTTCAAGTGCCCAGGGCGGCTCCTGAAATTTATGGGGAGCCACACCCACATGATGGCAATACCTCAGTCTAGACCAAAAACTATTAGTTCTCTTTTCAGCCCGCTATCGAACACACTCCATTCGAGATCAAGCGAACATACCGGAACCGATCCCTCCCAGATAAATTTTTGTGCGCTGAGGGCTTTTTGGCATTAGGCACATCAATACGCTTGAAAGACATACATTCATGCATCTAGTAAACCGTCTGCTCAAACCTAATCATTAATATCTTCTTTTGCCTCGTCGACAGCAGGAAATGCACAGCTTTTGGCCTGTAAAAATCCAATGCATATAAAACTCTCCCAGCGATCTCCCAATGATCGTCGGTTGTGGAATATTTGCGTTCTTAAATGTGGATGCAAATATGATGTGACATTTATGTTATGTTTGAGCTAGCAATAAATACAAATTATAATCATGACGAGAGAATCTCTTTCTGAGGGATTGCAGGTTCCAAAGGAAGGAACCAACCAATAATGCTGGTTTTGTATCGGATCCTAGGTCCTGTATTTTTTTTTACACACACAGCTCCGCTAGATACCGATTAAACCAAAATTTCAAATAAAAATGTTCAGCAAACACTCACCAAACTTTCTCAGACGGACGGCGCGCCGAAGACGCGAAGCCACAGTCGTACTCGTGCCTCTCTGTCCCATGCCACGATTACTGTACACGGTGCTTATCATTTATAGAAACCAAACTCAGGGAACTGACATGCATTTTAAAAATAAAAATAAATAAATACTGGTGCCATCCTACCACCGATATTGCCATTCATATTCATCCCATGCACTATGTCTAGTTGTTACTCCAGAAGGTGAAAGCCAGGATGAAGATGCCGAAAAACGTTCTTGATGATTTTTCTGGATTTGTGTGCAAGAAAAACAGCTGACTCAGTGACGGATCCAAGAGGAGGCCAGGGGGCTCAAGCCCCCCCCCCCCAATGTCCGTGCCCCTAAAGTTCATACATAGGCGAGGGACTGCACGAGGTACTGGCGGGTGGGGCTCGAGCCCCCTAGGCCCCTCCCCCAATGAATTCCTGGAGTCGCAACTGAGCTGACCGCTATGAACAACGGAGAACTACCAAGCATCACGTTAAGAGTAAATATATAAATAATAGAATATGAGCTGCCCACCCGTAATTCGAGTTCAAGATCTCTGGAGCGTCGGCTGCCAAGATTCTAATTGCATTGCTGTCATGCGAGCCGCTGTTTCCCTGACAGGCTAGATGATCAAAGAAATACATGCAGATTTTCAAATGTTTGAAGGGTGATATGTTGACTTATGCATGGAATTAGGGGTGCGATTTTATGCAAAGCCAGATGTTATGTTCCCAAGATAAACTGTTGAACAAAGCGAATTAATCACAGCATGAAATGCATGGAAGAAAGTAATTAGAGCATAGCATGTCCTTCCACGTAGCATGCAAAACGATCCTATTGATCTTTTTTACCGACTTTACATCCTTATATATCGGTGGTGGAATTTAAGAAACAGCTCTAAGTTACGCAACAGAACCGTTCTGAACATTTCACATAATGATATAATTAATCCTTCAAGACCAAACCAATCACTCTAAATTGTCATGCGACACCTCTCTATGATTGATAGCGTCACACCCATCAGCTTCCAACGTGCAAGTCAACTACCACCATTACTTAAACAAGGGACAAACTGGGAATAACAGGGGGAAGTACTGGCACAGAACAGGGGCGGACGCAGATCCCAGTTTTGGGGGCAAACCCATGTCTGCCTCTCCTGGGGGGGACGTGCAATTCGGGTGCTCGACAGGCCTAGTATAAGCTACCTCTCCAAGTACATGATCGCTCTACTGGCGGGGGAGGGCGAAACATTTTTTGCTCTACCGACCTAGTGTAAACACCTTTTTAAAAAATTTATCCAGCGTTTGGGGGGGCTAAAGATAGTTTCCCCCCTCCCCTCCAGCGCTTTGGGGGGTCATGGCCAGAATGCCCCCCCCGCGTCCGCCAATGGCACAGAAGGATGAGGCTAGAAGTAATTGGCTGAAGAAATTGGCGAGGCCTTAAGCCCAACCAGGCTTTCCGGTTGGGTTCTTGGCTATGCTAAACTGAACCAAAGCCGTCAACCACACTGATTCCCGCTTATCCAAGACCCTAGCGTGATCAACAAAAAATAAGCTACGGAAAACTTAATCGTGCATTAAAGTCACTGGTACCCCTAATAGAAGAGACAAACTGTTTTTGAACCTCATGAAAGAATGGTATTATATTCCATTTAATCCAAGAAAACCCATCCTCTGACAGGGCAACGTCTACTAATAAACGTGATTTGTGATCTGCAACTGCTAAGACGCCAGATTTTCCTGCTGGAGTTCTGCTTTCTGAACTTCTCTCGACCGTACTAAGCCTAAAAAATAATCTTAGGTGAAAAATCCCGGGTGCATTTTTTACTCTATGAACTGTGGACAATGGTTTTTCTTAGATTAAATAAAATGTAGTGCATGTTTGGAGATTTTTTTCTTAAAATAGTGGTTGGGGTTTAACGACGCACCAACTGCCAAGGCCATACGGCGTCGCCAACTCTCACCCTGGGTGAGGGATTTGGGGAATCAGATCGACTTATTCAAAGGCTCCGCCGGGACTTGAATCCGGGACTGCTGGCTTGGAAGACGGTGATGCTATCCACTAGCCAACCATTCCCCGAGATTGTTTGTTGTATTGAAGACATCCGTGTATAAAAAGTCGATGTTTATGCACGGTTAAGCTGTTTTTGCATGAACTCTCGAACTCTAAATTTTTTCTCTCGTGCATGTATTCTTATTTTCATGACAGGGACTTCTGCCGTGACTTCTCCAGTGGCCATATGTGTTCGTCCTGACGTACCAGAATATATCAAGATTATGAAATATAGAGTGCAAAACATTTAAAAAATGACGAAACTTTAAAACGTTCCCCAGCACAATCACAGTCCCCAACGCTGAGCACGAAACTAAACGAAATGAGCGAGCAGTAAACTACGTGATAGAAAGCTGAACAAAATTCTCTTCGACTTTCTCGCGACAGGGAACAAGGGCCACAATGTGCTGGAGCGCGCCATATTTTATTCGCGTAATTAGGACGCCCTATTGCCCATGGGGATATACTTTAAAGCGAGTATACCACTTTTTCAAAATTCTGAAAAACATGTTTAATGCAGAAAAATATAAGAAGCATGGAAGTCATCCATTTCCGCCTTTAATTGCTAGGAGGAAAAATTTAATATTTTCTTCAAATTATGACTGCAACAAAACAAAACTTTATTCAACAGCAAAATAATAGCTTTGGTCACAGAAACAGTAAAGGCTTTCTTGGCCAGGGCAGTGCACCACTGGCATTGCATATTAAGCACTATCTTCATCCGAAGTTAAAGCCCAAGGGCAACGATGAAGTTCTCTTCTCGATCCAGGGGACAGGGCAATACAAACCCTATACAAAAGCTATGGGAGACAAAATATCCAGGCGGAATCCTAGCCCCCAACCCAACCCCCCCTTCAGGATCTCCACCCATTCCTAAGGGTAACGACAACATGCAAATTTAAGTTGGTCGGTTTCGCCCACGGAAATACCTCATCACTTTTTTGGAGTTTACCGACATGTGAAGCTAGCAAACTTAAAGCATGTACATACATACATATGTACATAGCAAGGATGGTTCACTTGCTAGCATGCCATTTTCAACGAATGGGACAGGCATAAGAATTAGACCAATCAATTTGTTGCAGCCAAATGGAAACAAATATCTTCACGTTTTGAATTAGAGCCTAAGTGTCGTTTATTTTAGACTAACATTATGCTTAAATTTAATAAATAAAGATTTTGGTGGGAAATGAAATATGCAGGAAGTGGTTTCTCGACAAGCTCTGCTAAACCGTTATCGCTGATTAACCCTCGCTCCACCGGGGGCCATCGACGCCCCCAAGGGTTTTTCAGAATAACAGAAAAACGACGAGGCGCAGCACCGCGAATGAGGACTCTATCTCTCATCCCATCATTTCTCACTATCCCTGAATTTTTTCTCCCGGTCACACAAGGTCAGGTCAACAGGCGATGTCAACCAAGGTCACCTCACTTCAAATTTTGAGCCATACCATAGCTACATTTCTAAGGCGATCGATTTGAAACTTCCTACGCCTCCAGGGTCTAAAAATCTATATCTGGGATTTTTTATTTCGTGACCTGAGGCCAGGTCGCGAGGTGACCTTTCCCATTGAAAAAACATGGGGAAAAGCTGTCTTATGATCTAAAAGCCACTAAAACAATTGGAAATGCTCAGGCTGCTCAGAAAAGCGTTTTTGGACACCCTCTCACGGATACCAGGGGCGTTATTTGCCCTTTCACGTCCCTGAGGTCATCACAGGTCACCAGGGGTCAAAAACAGTACTATGACGATAACTTTTGACCTAATTAACCTAGTGCGCTGGATCTAACGGCATCGTGTACGTCTCTTCACTGGCTTTCATTTAATATACAGCAAGGCCAATGTTTGACTTTCGTGACATCAGGTCATATTAGGTCACGAGGTCACCTTTGGAAGTCAAACCACTGATGAGAGGTTATAATGTACCACATAGCGGAAAAAGGTCTGACGTTTTCCTACCAAATTTACCAGATCTCAATAGTTCTAATGACAAGAGAGATATGCCCTGCTTTCTTAAGCATTACATATTTTAGTCGAAATAACCTGTCGTGACCTAACTTGACCTATGGATGTCAAAATATTGACCTGGCGCTTCAACATGTGAAGTAAAATCTTACTGAATTCACACGGCTTTCTAATGCACTTAGCAGATTTGCGCTAACCCCCGTATTTTTGAAGTTAGAGGGGGCCATTGATGGCCCCCGGTGGAGCGAAGGTGGCGCCGGACCCCGGTAGGGCGCGGGTTAAAGTGCATATAAAAGTGGCACATGCAGAAAAGCCGGTAGATAATCTCTTGTTTTACTTCGTTGTAAGCAGTTGATCTCTTAAGTACTCGTCCACAGTACTTTATTGGAATAACCGTACCCCGTTCAGAAAAAAACTAGGTAATTTTTAAGAAGTGTCCCTATTCTAGAGGCCTATCTCTTGGCTAGTTGCCTGCCACCAACGCGTGCGCTCTTCACTGTGTTGTTTTTTCTGCTTTTCCAAAAATATGCTTATGTATGAAATGTATGTACACTAATCCGATATTAAGGGTTTAACTGGTGAAGCATGGATGCACTGATTGATTCATGCCTCATTGTCTGACTTAGATATGTGATGCGCACATTATATGTCTGTTTTGAAATGGATACGCCTTTAATTCCGAAGCTTCATGGTTTACAGACGACGAGGGCAAATATTAGCGCTTGGCTCCTCGCCCAGCGTTAAGTGTTGTGCTGTTGACTCTGACAACAACCTGTCAATTCCAAGGCATCGTTGGCGTACGCGCGTCTTTCAGCGGTGGAAGATGTCGAGAAAGATATCCAGGAGTCCTCGCCTGTTCATGCACGGAAGGATTTCTACACAGTCCAGTTACACACTGCTGGGCTGGCAAAGTATCAAACCCGACCCTTCGCCCTATTGCTGCAATGCACTGGGAGGCTCAGGGGCAGCAAATGCGTCACGTAGAGGTCTGCACGTTACACAATTTCTGTTTTCGTTCCGTCACGTTTGAATCTATTCCGTCTCGTACTGTCCCGGAAAACGCATTCAAGAAATGGTCCCGTCCCATCCCATCCCGCCATATCTCGTCCTGCTTTGGCAAAGTTTTTATTGCTTATTTTATACATTTAACTTTGTCACCTAAAAAAATCCCAGAAAAATGGTAAAACTCGAGCCTTCCTTGGGATATATACTCGATGCTAACAAATACATATGTAAAGATACATTAAAGTAATTATGAATAAATACTGCAGGTGGATTATAGACAAATTGAGAAAGTACTGAGGTCTAAATCATCATCTCAAATAATCGTAAAACGGTTCTACAAAGTAATTTATATTTAGGCAAAATCGGTCGGAGGGGATATAGCTGGATTTCCTATGATTCCTTGCAGGGGAGCATTCAGGGGGAGTCCAGGGTAAAGGGCTGCTAGCAAGTGCACCACCTTGTATCCGCTGCGTCCGAGCGCAGACCTCCGCTTTGGACCGGGTCAGCTCCTATCTGAATCATGGGCCAGTGGGGCGAATCCACACTCTTCACTCTCCCCTTCTTTACTGCATCGAGAACATGTTCAGGGGGTGGCGGATAATATTTCTGGGGAACCACACTTCCATTTCAATAGGGTTTAGGGATCGGGGGCAGCGTTTAAGTGAAGGCGTTGGGGCTAGGATGATCGGACGGGAATGATGGGGTCCCTACAGCACTGGCGGATCCAGGGGAGGGCAAACCAGGAAACTACCCCCAACCAGTGGCGGATCCGGGGGGCAAAAGGCATGCCCCCAAACGGAAGCTCGGGGCAAACTATGTTTTGCCCCCAAAGCGTCGACCTCCTTTTTCCCGACTCCTTTAAGTTTATGGCACATTTTGGTGCTTTACTCACTTAACAGAACCGTTAGTTGTTAAATATCGGGCCTTGGATGGAAAGGATTTGGCTCTATTTGCCGTGACGTTTTTTGTTCTCAACACCCGTACGGAAGTTTTTAGGATTTGGCGTTGCACTTTTGTTTTCGACTTTGGTTGCCCTCCCAAACCGACCGCGACCGCCACGCCCCCAACCCCCGTTTTTGCCGGTTTTCTTTAAAAAACATATGTTTTTCACAATGGTGACCCTGCCCCCCCTCTAACCGTCGACCTATATCCGACCCTGCCCTTGAGAGTGAGCTTCAGTAAGAGTATTGATTTGAGCAGTGCATACATTCACCTGAAAACCAAGTGAAATCGAACATTACAGCTTTGAGGTTACTTATGATATGGGTAGCTCTGGTAATGCTGAGCTTTATAACCTGGCACCCTGGGTGAAATGTCTTCTGAAAATTTTTGTTTTGAAGTTCCTGCTTTGGGGCTAGAATACACCATGAGCTGGACCGTTTTAGAACAGCTGCCAAAGGATGTTCTTCCAAACCCATAGCTTTCCCCAATTAAAGTTTGATAAATGATTCATCCCGGTATAGTCCTGGCGCCTTTAGCCTCCAGTCCCGGCCTGGTTTCCGCCAGGACCAGTTTGTGTCCCATCCCCTCCCGGCCTGGTTCTCGCGCAGGACCAGCCTGCTTCCCATCCAGTTCCTGGCCTGGTTTCCGCGCAGGACCAGCCTGCTTCCCATCCAGTCCTGGCCTGGTTCCCGCCAGGACCAGCCTGCTTCCCATCCAGTCCTGGCCTGGTTCCCGCGCAGGACCAGCTTTCGCCAGCTCCCGCCTGAGACGGCGGGCCAAAAAGGTCAGCCTCAAATACTCCCCGGAGGATTGGAGGACTATGGGAAATTTCTTTCCATTCAATGCCAGATGGACAATGACAAAAATCTTGAAATTTGAAGGGGATTGGTCCCCTGTTTCCAAGAATACCTTTAGCAACTTCGCAGCTTATTTATTTAGAAATACATTAAAATGAAAATTGCAAAATTGTATCCATCTTTGCAGCGTCAAATGTATACTTAAATTAGAGCCACTCCGGTAGCTCAGTTGGTAGAGCGTTGGGCTCCGGCTCGCTGCTCTGTAACATGCAGTGGCAGTGCATGTACAGGATAAGGATCGGTTCCCCTGAGACGCTTCGGCACTCTATGTTTACCCGTTGTAGGGCGCCTGCCAACTGACTGGTGAGAGGGTGACCTGAGCGGGGCGGCCGTACCTGCGCTCTGTAAAACGTTAAACTTTGGTCTCGAAATTGGTACTTCATCGCGGGAGCTGCTAGTATAGTTGGTGGAGTCGAGGTCTCCGTGAGAAGTCCATTGATGACTTTAGTGAGACTCCGACTGCAATGACTGAATTTGCAAGAACTTGGACAAGATTATATATATATATATATATATATATATATATATATATATTCTATAAAAACATTATCCAAGCAATCAAAAGAACAAAAGGAACTATCCAATTGTGATTTGACAATCTTAATCAACAGTCGTAACATCGAAGAATATATAAATATATATTTACATCTATGTTTAGTTGAATTTTATATGGTATATACGTATATATATATATATATATATATATATATATATATATATTATTTAGTCCAATTTACAGCGTTGTACTATGAATTAGGTGGCAGCTTCCTGAAACCCGTTCTATCAAATTGATGATATCGTTGAAAAGTTTAGCGAGCATGAAGTTTGAAATTAATGGTTAAAATTGACAAGATGTTTAATAGCCTGCCTCCTCGAATCCTGGATGAAAAATGGAGCTAATACACTGCGATTACATATTCATAGCCCCTTATCAGAATCATCATATTACAAAAAATGAAACAGAAATAATAGTCCTTAGTGTGAGCTAAGAACTAAGGTCGAATTAAGGTCATTAAACATATAATCAGCGTATAAGCATATTTTTCGGCTCAGCACTGCCAAATATATCCGCTCCTGAACCATATCTGTAAAACAGATAGACTCGGACTACCTTGAGGAGAGTCAAATGTGAATCGGTTCAGGCCTGAATATTCTGGCCCTGCAATTAAGACAAAAGGAATGCTAAACAAACCACTCTGAAATATTGACCGATGAGGGTAGGGTTGAGACTCCTGCCTGGTAAATTGCAGCACCAACAAAACTGACGGTTGATAGTACTCACAAGGCTAAGCTCATAGTTAAAGTTCTTTGAAAAATATCGGAGCGAAGCTTACCTACAGGGCATTTGGTTAAAGGGAGTGTCCAACCTTTATAATGGCTTTTGAACCGAGATGGCAGTTTTGTAGAGCGTGTTGAGGAACCACTATCTGTGTCTCACCCAAAGCTCGCGGTATAAAATTCTCGCCAGCTTTAAAGATCGAAGCAAAGAGGCTTAATGCCTTATTTCAAACCCCAAAAGAATACCTCTCATGTGGTTGCAGTAATCTGATTGGTCCTAATCCCTTAGCCCCGCCCACTCGCTGAAAATACCATGCTAGTAAGTGAACCAGCATGCCGTATGCCTGCCGACGGAAAACGTTGGGCACGTTGGGCATTGCTGAGCGTCACTGGGCAGAAGAGCGCTCAATGGCCGCAACACACATTCTCCCCACACTTTCCAAAATAAATATAAATTGATGTTTTTTTCTTCAAAATCCAACTCTAAAAGTTGATTCTTTATATCCAGCATATGCAGCATTGTTCCATCACGGAATAAACTCGGTCGCCGTAACGCCATCTGTCGTTCAGTTTCTGCACAAGTGCTTAACAAGACCGAAAATGGACGGGGGGACCGAGTGTACGATTGCCGTGGTACGTGAACAAATATGTTACTGATGATGAGAGCGGACGTCCTCAGCGGAAAATCGGTTCCGGGTCCTACGATTATTTCACCATGTATTTGAATAGCCCCTGCATGCAATTTTTGTTAGGCGGAAACGCTGTGAATAGGCTTTTGGAGTGAGTCTATGATCAAAGTTTGGGATTTACTGATTATTAAAAGTGTTATCTTGATGACGTCACATATTTTTAGAAACAAAGAGATATTTTTGCTTTTAGCGTATGAAAGGGGGAAAATGTTCCCTGATTTAAGATCTCTTTAGTTCTTGAATTATTATCTTTTCTTCGACAAAGTGGTCCATTCCCTTTAAACTGAATGCTCTACAAATGGCATCACGTATCCAGTGTTCCGAGAGAGCTCTTGAGACCCACCGAGCCAGGGTTTCGCCCAGCGGTATCAGGACTGAGGAAGCACTCACAGGCAGACGGGTTTTCGGAACATGCTACCAAAGAATGAAGTCTGAACCGAACCATCAATAACACGGCAAAATACCAGGAGCTTCAATAGCACTTCTGGGCCATGACCCAAAGCCCAGTTCATGCTTTTCTGTCCCCTTGACATACGGAAGTGACCATTACCGGGAACCAGCGGAATATGTGCATAACAACTGAGCCGAGTTCCTGACTGTGGGTGGTTGAGCGGTGTCTTCGTTGAGCTAGTGCCTTGCTTGAAACCATTTATAAAATATCTATACAGAATATGCATGTAATTTTTCCAAAACAAGAAAGGTGAAGCAAAATAATAACAGAGATCGCAGTTTTTAACATATTAAGGTACGGACTAAAGACAGCGGCACCGTCACCAGCCAAAAATGGGGGGGGCGGAGATCATGGGTAAAATTTCATTTCCTCGCTGACAAAAGCCTGCCTTCCCTAAAACCAGACACTCTTCGGTTTTAAAGTCCTCGTAACGTTCCGCACCGACTTCCCAATACCAACCACGACGGATCGAGTAATACTTACCACCATCCACGACGGATCCAGTTATAATTGACCCACCACGATCCGAATACAACCCACACATTTCCAGACGATAGCATTAATTAACACCAACCACCACGGATTCAGTAATAATTAACACCAACCACGACATTGAATAATACCAATCACGACCGATCAGCATTAATTAACACCAACCCCGACGGATGCAGTAATAATTAACACCAACCGCGACATTAAACAATACCAATCACGACCGATCAGCATTAATTAACACCAACCACGACTGATCGGTAATAATTATCACCAGCCATGAACCATCAGCAATAAGTAGCACCAATCACGACGGATCAGTAATAATTAACACCAACCACGACCGAACAGTAATAATTGACAAACATGTACCGCTAGTAACACAACCTTCGTCTTCAAATAGTCATCAAGAGTTTGACCATCCGGTTCTTTTTTCGTTCTGCACTCTTCATAACTTTTGAACCATGCAGACTGCTAGGCAAACATTTATTTTGCGATGGCATAACGCGCACTATAGGGGTCTTTGCGTCACCTTCACCGGTGCATGGAGAGGGGGGGTAAGTACGTACCTGTCTCAACCTAAGATTTCAGCAGCCATGCTAGTTGGCAAAAAGCGAAAGTGAGTATTATATAGCCTACTTTAATCACTATCAAAAAATTCAAAACAGTTCTTTGGTCAGACAATTTTTGGGGTCACTAGAGGTATGTTCTCATACCTCGAACATAGGTATTTAATGAAAACTTACGGTTCGTGGGTAACGGCTGACAGAGGAGACCTATAGCAGGTATATAAGCACCGTCGGAATCCTCCCGTCACGTATACTCTGAGAAATTGATGTATATGATATCGTCAGGTCAAATCATAAAATTAACCTGGCTTGAGGTCAGGTCAAGTTTATAATAGATCATAATGTTTATCATTTGATCTGCAAAGATAAATCAAACAGAATGGCGTCAAAATAAATGTTCTTTCACTATGCTCTGCGAAGTTATCGAACTTTACCCAATTGTCCAATGCATTTCTAATGCACAGGTCATGATTTTGAGCTGATCCCAGGTTATCGGTATAGGAAAATCCCGTTATAACAGATTGCTTTTCTTTGGTGACTTTATCATGTTATGTCAGTTCCAGATCGAAATGTGTATTCTGCTATTACTATTGCACTTCATAAATATTTTTGGAGGTTAGGTTACTTGACCTGGACTGGTGACCTGACCTGAAATGCCCTGGACATATGATTTTGTCAAAAGTTTCAAAATACTAGGCAACAGGTTTACAAAGTATGGCGGCGCCGCGCACCACCGTTTATTTTCCAAGAAAAATATTAGGGAGGGCAGGGAAGGCATGTACCTACCCCCGCTCCGGAGCGTGATAATACTGATGCAAACTCTATGTTTCCCACCTGTCGTCTGAAAAATGTCTCAAATGGTTCTTTTCCATCACAAAGCTACATTCATATTTTAAATGCTCCCGTTTTTATCAATTTACAAAATGATGTCCACTTCTGTCAGTATTTCTGTAAACTAAATACTTTTTTGGAAAATTATTTTCCCCAAAAACAAATAAATTTTGCATAGCTTGAGGATTACCAACTATGGATTACTTATTAAGGGCGAGAATCGCACGCTTGATGTAGACTTAACCGGCCCCTGTAGCTTGACCACCATTAGCATGCACATTGGTAGGTGTCTGAGCCATATTCGCCTTGACGGGGGTACCCCACCCCACCTCCTCCCTCATTAATATCTCAAAACCATGCTAGCAACCAAAAAACAGTACATTGGTTATAGGTAGCTTAACCTTAACTGTGAAGAAAGTGTTCTATAATTGTTTTTTGTCGGGTTAAATTTGCGGTAACAAGAGACCAAAACATGTTACCATACGGATACAATGGAATGTAACGGAAACTAAGGTTTTTAGTTCCAACATCTGGGATAAAGGAGCCAGAATAAGACTATCTACGCCTTTGGAATTCTCCCAGTAGGCCCCACGAACGAAATGAATATGCATCATTCCCAACGAAGATATTGAGCTTAAACCATTTTACCCAAGCATTTCCAAAGGAGAGGCCATACTCGTGCCTGGTTTTAAGTCATCAATTAAAAAAAATCCCGGCCAATATTCTGGGATACCCGATGACCTCTTATTTGATATGAATTTCAGATCAATATATTGACCCTGTTCCTACTTATGCTAGTTTACACTTTTTTAGGGGTGAGATCACTTGACCTTCCCTGGTGACAGGTGCGTTGATTTCCGACAGTTATTGGGAGTGGCAAAATTTGAAAGAATACCAATACCCATCACGCAAAAACAGATAGCATGGTATCATCTTTGCTGTGGCCCTCAAACAGGCCTGCTGAAGCAAATAAAACCAGTTTAAAGTCCCTAACATGATACAAAATCAAATCTAAATAATTTTTAACACGTTTCACTGCGGGTACCCACGTACCCCAAATATATATAAATCAACACCACTGATTAACTGCCCGTGACCTAACCTAAAATTACCTGGACTAAACGCTATGACACAAGCTGGAAGAAGGTTCCAATAGAAGGGATACAGAGTACAGCGGCGCCCCCGCGCCAGCGTTTCAGGCCATCTGCGAAAAACCCGAATGGGGCGGATAAGTCCACGTCGGTTGGCGTGTTACACATCCTTACATGCGTAGGACAGGAGAGAGAGAGAGAGGGGAGAGAGAGAGAGAGAGAGAGAGAGAGAGAGAGTAGCCATACGCCTGCGGGGAACATTACTAACCCATGCATGCTTCCCACCTTTCGAAACCAATCGCTGAAAGTATTTGCTAATGCTTTAAATTTGCACTCCAGGTAACTCAGGGACATCCCTTAGGAATAAAACACATTCCCAAACAGCAAGGTGGTAAAGTCACTGGGTTGAGTCAAGTTGACAACTGTGATGATTCAAAGCTGCTTTACCATATCTTCCTGATTTCTTATATACCCTAAGTGCCGAATTATTGGCGGATCCAGTGGTGGCAAGGAGCACTCCCCCATCGACCCTCGGTGCACCGTGAAATGGTCACAACGCCCCCTGAAAGGTCGATGGCGCCCCTGAAATTTCGCTTCCCCCGGCATGCGAGTATCGGTGCCCCCACCATAGGATTTGGCACCCACGTAACAGGTTTTGCCGTCCAAAAGAAATGCCCCCTGGTGGGATGGTGGATGGTGGGCCCCCATAATGTCTGCCCCCGACCGGAAGCCTTGGATCCGCCTGTGGCTGAAATTAAGGTAGGCAAGGTAACCTTACGGTTACGTAAATAAAATACCACTATCAGATCTCAACTAATTTGTTAATTGTCTCAATCCTAGAATAAGCCCGGTCTAGATTGAAAGTTTTCCATTCAGGCTTCAGCTGCGCCAAGGTAATGAGGCAGCCTCAGTTCCCGCAGATTTGACCCCTTCTTCATAGGATTCCTAGCTAAATGCCTGGAACTAGCCACAGTTAAGTGACTGCAGCCAGCAGAGCCTCATAACGAACACGTGCGACCATCTTCCAAGTGATGCCGCGGATGGGCTTGGCTTTTAACATTGTGGGCATGGCCGAGGTGAAATGGCATTGTCCAATACACACAGCATTTAGATAAAATATAACTTACATGACTGAGGACAAAGGTCATAATCAAATACATACGGGATTTAGGCGGAATATAACTTTTAATGAACTGTTCCAGGCTAAATGAATATTTGCAAGCATTAGAACGGATGGTGTGGCGAGCGATGCGACCCGACATTTTCTGCGGCAGTTTCAAGCCACTTTGCTGAAAGCGGCCATAAACGCGTGACAGACCATTCCCAGGGGAGAGCAAGATTGCCAGAATCAGACGGTGATCTGGGGGAACGAATCTGGATATTGCTGGCTTGCGCAACGATTCGCGATAGTTCTACATATCAAGAGAGGTCGTTAGCGTAATCGGGGAAGAGAAATGGCCCCGGTGCTGTCGCTCCGTTTCTCTTAGATTGGGAAATGAGCAGGAGAAAAACTTACATCAGAGGAAAAACAGGCGCCGGTAATAGAGGGCTCGTAAGCATGGGCGCCAAGGCCACCGGACTTACCTGTCAAGAGTGATTGCCGCAAAAAAATACCCGACTCGCAGCATGAACCGTTTGATACAAGCAAAAAAGTAAAGAAAATGCATCCGCGCCATCACAGTGCTGTGACGCTCAATCACCGTCATACCATAAGTGAAGTAATTACATCATTTAAGTCACATCACTGTCGTGGCTTACACACGTTATTTTCAATAGAGGGTTCATCAATCAATTAAGGAGAGAGAGAGAGAGAGAGAGAGAGAGAGAGAGAGAGGAGAGGTAAGAGAGAGAGAGAGAGAGGAAGAGAGAGCGCGAGCGAGCAATACATTGAGCAATACGTAGGTGAAGACCAAATTACGTTAAAACTTTCACTATATTATTTTCACCAATAATTAACCAAACGTTTCGCTTTTTCATCTTCCTCATGGGTTCAACAATTTTAAAATGTTATACACCAATGTCATACAAACGTAAAAATAATACAAGACACATGGAAGTAAAGAATCACACAACATTTCAAACAAGCGTAGACGAAGATTTATTGGGGAACTAATTTAACCATAAAACTTCCAGAAACTAAGGAACAAGCCTGCCCAATTTCAGTTCAGAGCAGGTCAGTTGGCGTAGGAACTAAATATTCTTGGAAACCGACGGCTGCAGTTGGACTTAATGCACATGGACAACGAAAAGGAAAATAACAAAAGATAAATATTGCGTTTTGTCATTCACCAATCCAAAACGGGCTTTATGGTCGCTCAAATGTATTGGATACCTGTGTTTAAACCAGAAACATACGAAAAACAATAGGAGCAAGTTGAATGCCCATAAACTCATACAGATGCTGAGATTCTAAGAGTCGCTAACGGAGGTACATACAGATGTACAGGGCTCGAGATGTCCACCGGGGTAGCTGTAGTCTCGGGGTGGCCTGAGGGTTCTGGGTGCCTGACAGCAGGCTATACTGGAGTACAGACAGACGAACTGTTTGGGCTCGAGATGTCCACCGGGGTAGCTGTAGTCTCGGGAGTGGCCTGACAGAAGGCGTCCCCTCTACGTTTCACCAATAGTCAAGCATCTTCTTTGAGCTGTCAGGAGAGCGAACAGCTTACACTCAGTGCCAGGCATCTCAGGATAAATGGTAAGCGGGGAAAAGTGGTTCAGCCGAGCCTGGCTTGGGTTCGAGCAGAGCATCTTCGGCCACCGGAGAAGGCTGAACAGTGAGCACCTGCAGAACGCAGCGTGTATGTATTTGCTGAGGTCGCCCAGCACGAGCTTGTGGCGACCACCACGTGCTGGCTTCGCATTCGTCGCCCAGATAAGCGATCACAGGTGCCAGAACTGACAGAGCCGATCCTCTGTTCATCTAACTTGCAATGTGCTCTCCACTTCAAATAAAGGGTACATTTGGGTGCATTAGTGGTACTCAGGGGAGGGGCTTATGGGGCTTGGTCTCCCCCATCTGCCCCATATTTCTCAATGTTTATGTTTATTTTCATATCCAAAGAGAATCTGGTGCCTACATGGGATTTCACCCAGGTGAATTGAAAAAATTTTGGACACCTCGGTCGGGGTAGAAGGAATGGTTAAAAAGTGATATCTTCCTTCTCGAGGGTGTTTTTGGACACCACACTTCAGAACATGCAACCTTCAATTGGCGTAGCCAAAACACCTGCATGTCAGGGGTTACTCGGCAAAGGGAGTGTAACAGGACACTTTTTATGAGTGTTCATGACACTCCAACGACACCGCATTTAAGTGTCTCTATTCCATTTTAACTCCTTCGTCAGGGTGTTGCAACACCTCAGTTCGAACGGTGTCAGGCAGCCCTGTAAGATTTTACACCCCCATGGGGGTGTAAGGGACTTCAACCAGGTGTGGTGATGTGCCATATAATTTTTCCATGTGTCCTTCCGTTCGTAAAGAAACTGAAAAAGTGATTTATCAATTTGTGGCTGTTCCACTTTGCGCGCAAACACCATTATAAAAGAATGTAATGGCTTAAAATACTGGGTTCGGAGTGAACATATGTCACAATAAATAAACTGCAGG